>JAHIAM010006777.1:0-36281 GCA_021605205.1 Aegilops longissima
GCCGTGGAGTGACTAAGTGGCAGCCATTCGCCACATGGCAGCCTCTCCCTAGAGGAAAAACCCATAGATGACACCTGTCCTGCGACGTGTCAAGCGAGCAGGCGCGGAGCTAGCAAGATAGCCCGGTAAGCCTTGCCGGGCAACCAATGATGTGACATTGAGTGGTGCATTTAATGCGCCTTGTCAGCCCCCAGAGTTAGGTATGATAGCACTGTTGCTATCTTATCAGTGCGTAATGACTACTTTACCATTGTGGTAACCCCTTGATCAATAAAAGGAGGCCCATGGCAACCATATAAAGGATTAGAAGGTTGGATAACTCACACCCCCATACGCACGTAGCCACTGCCACCCTGAGACAACCCTTGCCGGGCAGGTGTACTACGCTCCACCACCACCTTTCCACCATCAATCCACCAAAGCAGGAGAAGGGTTTACGCCTCTTGCTGCCCGAACTCAGGTAAAACTGCTGCACGATCTCTCGCCAGGTTGTCCCACGCTTCGTCGCTTTTGTGCAATGCGACATCACCTTGCTGAACTAACAAGGGGTCTCCTGGTCCCATAGGCGCCCGTGGTTTCCCGCGACATCTTTGGGGTATATGTTTTCCCCTGACTCGTGCACGGACAAGCCAAGACCGAGCGAAGATGTACAAGAAACCCAGAGCATCGAAGGACCAACATGCAAATCAGAGGGACCAACATCAAGCCAGAGAAGCAGGACATGTCAAGAGAAAGGCCTCCCTTGCCGGGCAGGCGAGCCCGGCAAGAGGTGAGGCCACCCCCAAAAGCAGACAACCAAAGCACCCCGGCCTGCCGGGACTCACAGAGGCAAAACCACCTCACCAACCACTCCATCACGGCCCATGATGTTGATCAGTGTGGGGTCAAGCTGCAGAGTGACTAAGTAGCAACCATTCGCCACAAGGCAGCCTCTCCTACAGGAAAAACCCATAGACGACACCCGTCTTGCGACATGTCAAGCGAGCAGGCGCGGAGCTGGCAAGATAGCCCGGCAAGCCTTGCCGGGCAACCAACGATGTGACATTGAGCGGTGCATTTAGTGCGCCTTGTCAGCCCACAGAGTTAGGTATGATAGCACTGCTGCTATCTTATCAGTGCGTAATGACTACTTTCCCATTGTGGTAACCCCTTGATCAATAAAAGGAGGCCCGTGGCAACCGTAGAAAGGGTTAAAAGGTTGGATAACTCACACCCCCATAAGCGCATCGCCACTGCAACCCTGAGGAAACCCTTGCCGGGCAGGTGTACTACATTCCACCACCACCTTTGCACCATCAATCCACCAAAGCAGGAGTACGGTTTTACGCCTCGCAGCGGCCCAAACCTGGGTAAAACCGCCCGCATGATCTCTGTCATGCTGTCCCATGCTCGTCTGCTCTTTGTGCAATGTGACATCCCCCTACCGAACCAGCAAGGGGCCTCCTGGTCCCATAGGTAGCCGTGGTTTCCCGCGACATCTTTGGTGCGCCAGGTAGGGGACTCGCTTGTGTGAACCTGAAGGCGTGTGCAGTGCGTTTCTCCCATGGTCGCCCGCTTGAAGCCTCTGGTGTTCGCGGCGCCATTTTATTTGTCTCTACACCTCGCCGTAACAACGGTTATGGCGAAGATCGCCGCTGATGGCGATAAACCCGTCCCGGCGACCCATACCTTGTTCCCACCATTCGGGCGCCGTTCGGAGAACGGGGACGAGACGTGCGGGCGCGAGCTCCCTCCTTCCCATTCCTTCCCTTCGTCAGCAGTTGAATTGCTTTAGCCCTGGCACCGTCGATGTTGACGATTACCGCGCGACGCTCAGTCCATTATTTCCCCTATTTTGGGTAATCCTGAGCAAAGCACTGGTATGAGTCCGTCGATTGATGCCGCAGCAAGCGTACTTCGGCAAGGATGCTTGTATCGGCACGACCCATGCAATGGCAGCCACCGGACTGACTCGAAAGGAAAGGAGAAAAATGGAGGGGGACCAGAAGAGCCCGACACTATGCCCCGATACCCGCCAGCCGCAAGAAATGCATATCGGTCCCTGCCGGGAATGGAGAAACCATCTGATTGTCTTCCGCTCCTCCGGGTACCGCGGGCGCACCTGACGCGCGCGGCCCGACAGAGGAGGAAGAAGCTCAAAAGGAAGGCTAAGTTTACGTTATCACTTCTAGTTGATACATTTCAGAATTTTGCAGTCGTTTATCACTTAACTCTAGTGAGCATTCGTATCATGAAAACCCTCGTGTGATGGAACCTTGGCTAGTCTCTTTGGTCGCACCATCGTCCTGTCCAAAGCCATGCTCATAGGTCGAGAGGCTGCATCGAGAACTACCTAGGAAAAACCTGACGTGACGCATCCATGCCAAGATGACTGATAAGGGCCGGACCCTTACGACAATCGCGGCAATATGAAACCGGCAGGCATCCAGAGCATACATAGGGATCGATCATACGAATGCGAACATACATGGCTCAAAGGGATAGACATGCATTCAAAATCTAGCTAGGAATATCAGTTTCGCGCAAACACTAGATATAGAGTGACTAAATGCAAAATGTATGTCATGTTTCACTACAGGGCAACACATAAGCAACAGTGGCCCGATACTTGGCCCGATGACCGGATGGAGCGGTTCAAATGTGGAGAGCCCTGTCGGCTCGTGGCGTAGCTTTCTCCTTGATGGTTGCGACGTTAGCACCAGCTGGCGGCTTCTTGAATCTGTCATCAAAATCGAGGTCTGGATGGCTGCATGCGATATTACTCAAGACCATGAAGAGGGCGTCACGGGCAAGCTTCTGGGACTCGGTCGCAAAGTAATCGGCCCTCGCCTCTTCATGCACTTTCAGCTTCTTGATCAGCTCGTTGAAGAAGAGTCCCAGCTTTGACGCTTGGGACCTCTTGCTTGGTAACCGAGAAGACTGGGCCGTCCATGCCCATCACCGCAGCATGAGCACCAAGACGCTCGGTCATGTCGATCGGGCTCTTGATCCAGAGGTTACTCAGATTGACCTCATTCTTCAGCTTGTCCACTGCATCTTGACGGAGACGTTGGGCGGTGTCCAAATCCTTGGACAGCAACTGCTGGCGGGACTCAAGGGACTCCGCCGAATGCTCCAACGTGGCGATCCTTGCCTTCATGTCCGAGATGTTGCCGTTGGCAGTCTCAAGGCTCTGAGACTTGGAGGAGAGCTGCGACTGCACATCAGCCAAGTGGATCTCCGCCTGCTGCGCCTCCTCTTTGAGTGCCTCTACCTCCTTGGCACCCCTAGCGAGATCCTCATTCAGCTTAGCCACCTGTCGTTCAAGGTCAGTCTTGGTGGCAGACGCGGCATCTAGATCTCTAGTAAGCTTCTTCAGTTGAGCAGCATGGTCAATGACAAGGGCAGCTCCATGCTTGTCCTCCATTTCCTTGGGGCGTTGCCACACAAGAACCTCCAGATCCTCATCCTTGGCACAGAGAGTAGTTTCGATTCTCTCCTCCCGGAGGGAGATTTCTCACTCTCTGGCATCCAGAGATGCCTTGTGGTCCGCCAAGTGTGCCTCCTTAGACATGGCATACTCCCTCGTCATCAGGAGGGTCTCTTGTTGTCTCATGAGCACCTTGAACTGCTTGTCGATCCACTCGCGCAGCTCCAGGCACTTGTCCTTTAGTTTCTGGTCCACCTTGTTGGCAGACTCATGCCGCACCTTGAGTGCCTGCCACTTCTGGTTGTGCCAAGCCTGCATATCCTTCACGCCCGCAACCATGGATTCCATGAAGGACAAGTCCATGGTGATGGCGGCTGAGTCGCCGGCCTCTCCAGCTCCTTAATAGAGCGGAGCCAGGATACGTTGAAGCTCTTCATCGAGCTCAGCTTCCGTCATCACTGTCGGCATTTTGGAAACGGGGGTCCCCAGACTTACCTTCCTGCGGCCTATGGCGTGGCTCTGCGAGCGGGCCCCTACAGCCCATCTTCACCAACAAGGCATTCAAGACCCTCGCGAGGCGGATGGCGCAAGACCTCCTCAGGAGCAGCGTCACCAGGTTGGCTCGCGAGGGGCGGAGATATCAAGGCGAGGCAAACCTCGCGAGGTTCTCGTGATGTGAGCCATGATGATTTAGACCAGGCGGGCGCCAGCGCGCATAGTGTACTTGTTTCCTCTTAGGTGCTAAGGAGGCAAGCGCAGGCGCGGAGTATCGAGGCGTCAAGCAAAGGTTTCCATATCAGTGCAACGAGACCAAGAACAGCAGGACGGCAAGATGGAGGTCACCCTAGAGCCCAAGGCGGCGTCACCACCAGAGCCTTTTGCAGGCGAAGACTGCTTTTGTGAGGGTAAGTTGTACTAGCTGTCCCCTTTCAAATTGGCCGTTGTTGGCTCTCTTCCCGCTCAATATTTGGGGAGAGGACCAGGGCCTCTACAAATAGGACTAGCCACCACCATAGACGGGGACGGATCACTCAGATCATCCTCAACCACACAAGTGCACCAAGCACAAGAACACCCCGCCTCAGGAGGCTATTCTTTCCCTTGTACTGTTCATCCTCAGCCCAAGAAGCAATCCACCGCCACCACACTGGAGTTGGGTATTACACCACAATGGTGGCCCGAACCAGTATAAATCTTGTGTCCCTTGTGTTGCTAGTTCGTCGAGTTAGCCCTTGAGATCTTAGCGAAGCTAGGACGTGGATCGGTAGGGGGAGATCTTCGTGCGCACCACAGTGTTCGAACCTTGAGGGTTTTGCCGGAACCCGTGATCCGACATTTGGCACGCCAGGTAGGGGTGCGTTGCAGCTCCCCTTCCGTCGCAACGCGTCCCGTTGCTTTATCTCCTCCAAGGCGGACACACGCCGCGCTCGTGCTCAGCGCCGGGCTGCCCTCACCGCCCGCGTTGCTCAGATGGCTCCCGTCGGCGGGCCACACCGTCGTTCTCCGTCGCATGCCGCCGACGCCACCACCGGGCCGGCGGGTAACGAGCAGCAAGCATCCTCGCTGCACCCCTCTGTGCGGCGGGACGGCCGCACCGCCACTCCATCCCTGACCCCGGCCGGTTCGTCATCCCATGCTCGTCGCGCTTCATGGACCCGTAGGCCGCGCTGTGCATGGCGCGCGAGCTCCGGCGCTACCGCCCCGTCGACGACCTCTACGAGGACTGGCTCGACCGCATCGCCGAGCTTGTCAGCGCTGCAGGGCGCTCCCCTTTGTCGTCCCTCTCGCTGCCTCGCCCTCCGCCAGCCGCGGGCGGCGTAGCCCATGGAGCGCTGATACGTCTCCAACGTATCTATAATTTTTGATTGTTCCATGCTATTATATTACCCCTTTTGGATGTTTATGGGCTTTATTTTACACATTTATATCATTTTTGGGACTAACATACTAACCGGAGGCCCAACCCATATTGATGTTTTTTGCCTATTTCAGTATTTCGAAGAAAAGGAATATCAAACGGAGTCCAAACGGAATGAAACCTTCGGGAGCGTGATTTTTGGAACGAACGTGATCCGAAGAGCTTGGTGTGCAAGTCAAGAAGCTTCCGAGGACCCCACGAGATAGGAGGCCCCCCCTGTAGGGCACGCCCCCTATCTCGTGGGCCCCTCGGGCGGCCACCGACGTACTTCTTCCTCCTATATATACCTACGTACCCCGAAAACATCCGGGGGCACCACGAAACACAATTTCCACCGCCGTAACCTTTCAGATCCGCGATATCCCATCTTGGAGCCTTCGCCGGCACTCTGCCGGGGGGAATCGACCACGGAGGGCTTCTACGTCAACACCCTTGCCCCTCCGATGAGTTGTGAGTAGTTTACCATAGACCTACGGGTCCATAGTTATTAGTTAGATGGCTTCTTCTCTCTTTTTGGATCTCAATACAATGTTCTCCCCCTCTCTTGTGGAGATCTATTCGATGTAAACTCTTTTTGCGGTGTGTTTTTCGAGATCCGATGAATTGTGGGTTTATGATCAAATTTATCTATGAATAATGTTTGAATCTTCTCTGAATTCTTTTATGTATGATTGAGTTATCGTTGCAAGTCTCTTCGAATTATCAGTTTGGTTTGGCCTACTAGATTGGTCTTTCTTGCCATGGGAGAAGTGCTTAGCTTTGGGTTCAATCTTATGTGTCCTTGCCCCTGTGATGTAAAGGGTTGCAAGGCACGATTGTGTTGTTGCCATCAAGGATAACAAGATGGGGTTTATATCATATTGCATGAGTTTATCCTCTACATCATGTCATCTTGCTTAATCGTTACTCTGTTCTTATGAACTTAATACTCTAGATGCAGCAGGAGGAGTCGGTCGATGTGGACTAATAGTAGAAGATGCAGGCGGAGTCGGTCTACTTGTTATGGACGTGATGCCTATATACATGATCATGCCTAGATAATCTCATAACTATGCGCTTTTCTATCAATTGCTCGACAGTAATTTGTTCACCCACCGTAATACTTATGCTATCTTGAGAGAAGCCTCTAGTGAAACCTATGGCCCCCGGGTCTATCTCTTATCATATTTGCTTTCAATCTACCTTTGTTTGCATCTATATTATAAAATACCAAAAATATATTTATCTTATCATACTATCTTTATTAAATCTCACTTTCACAAGTGGCCGCGAAGGGATTGACAACCCATTTATTGCGTTGGTTGCGAGTTCTCAGTTTGTTTGTGTAGGTGCGTGGGACTTTTGAGGAGCCTCCTACTGGATTGATACCTTGGTTCTCAAAACCGAGGGAAATACTTACGCTACACTTGCTGCATCACCCTCTCCTCTTTGAGGAAAACCAATGCAAGCTCAAGACGTAGCAAGAAGGATTTCTCACGCCGTTGCCGGGGAGGTCTTTGCTCAAGTCAAGACATACCAAGTACCCATCACAATCCCATCTCCCTCGCATTTACATTATTTGCCATTTGCCTCTTGTTTTCCTCTCCCCCACTTCACCCTTGTCGTTTTATTCGCTCTCTCTTTCCCAATCTCCTCCTCTCTTTTTTGCTTGTCGTTTTTCTGTTTGTTTGTGTGTTGAATTACTTGTTGCCATGGCGCAAGATAATACCAAATTGTGTGATTTCTCGAATACCAATAATAATGATTTCCTTAGTACTCCGATTACTCCTCTTAATGATGTTGAGTCTTGTGAAATCAATACCGCTTTGCTGAATCTTGTTATGAAAGATCAATTCGCCGGCCTTCCTAGCGAAGATGCCGCTACTCATCTAAACAACTTTGTTGATTTGTGTGATATGCAAAAGAAGAAAGATATGGATAACAATATTGTCAAATTGAAGTTATTTCCATTTTCACTTAGAGATCGTGCTAAAGTTTGGTTTTGTCTTTGCCTAAAAATAGTATTGATTCTTGGAACAAGTGCAAAGATGCTTTTATCTCTAAGTATTTTCCTCCCGCTAAGATCATCACTCTTAGGAACGATATTATGAATTTTAAACAACTTGATCATGAGCATGTTGCCCAATCTTGGGAAAGAATGAAATTGATGCTTCGCAATTGCCCTACTCATGGTTTGAATTTATGGATGATCATACAAAATTTTTATGCTGGTTTGAACTTTGCTTCTAGAAATCTCTTAGATTGGGCCGCGGGAGGCACCTTTATGGAAATCACATTAGGAGATTCTACAAAACTTCTTGATAATATTATGGCTAATTATTCTCAATGGCACACCGAAAGATCTTCTAGTAAAAAAGTGCATGCTATAGAAGAAATCAATGTTTTGAGTGAAAAGATGGATGAACTTATGAAGATGTTTGCTACTAAAAATACTCCTCTTGATCCCAATGATATTCCTTTGTCTTCCTTGATTGAGAATAATAATGAATCTATGGATGTGAATTTTGTTGGTAGGAATAGTTTTGGAAACAATGCTTATAGAGGAAATTTTAATGCTAGACAGTTCCCTAGTAATCCCTCTAATAATTATGGAAATTCCTACAATAATTCTTATAGTAATTTTAATATGATGCCCTCTGATTTTGAGAATAGTGTGAAAGAATTTATGATTTCTCAAAAGAATTTTAATGCTTTGCTTGAAGAAAAATTGCTCAAAGTTGATGATTTGGCTAGGAACGTTGATAGACTTTCGCTTGATGTTGATTCTCTTAAAATTAGATCTTCCCGTCCTAAGCATGAAATCAATGAGTCTCTCAAAGTAATGAGAATTTCCATTGACGAGTGCAAGGAAAGAACCGCTAGATTGCATGCTAAAAAAGAAAGCTTTATAAAAGCGTGTTCTTCTAGTTTCCGTGAAAATAATGATGAGGATCTTAAAGTTATTGATGCGTCTCCGATTAGATCTATGTTTTGCAATATGAATTTTGATGATTATGGGACTGATGATGAATCAACTTTGCCTAGAAGCGTCCCAAAAATTTGGAGTCTTTAGATCTTGATGCTAAATTTGGCAAAAGAGAGATTGGAGAATCCTCAACTTCTAATAATGTTGAACCTAGTATCTCGGATTTCAAGGAATTTGATTATGATAGTTGCTCTTTAAAAGGTTGTATTTCCTTGTTGCAATCCGTTGTTAATTCTCCTCATGCCTATAGTCAAAACAAAGCTTTTACCAAACATATTGTTGATGCCTTGATGCAATCTTATGATGAAAAACTTAATTTGGAAGTTTCTATACCTAGAAAAATTAATGATGAGTGGGAACCTACTATAAAGATTAGAATTAAAGATTACGAGTGTTTTGCTTTGTGTGATTTGGGTGCTAGTGTTTCCACGATTCCGAAAACTTTATGTGATATTCTAGGTTTCCATGATCTTGATGATTGCTCTTTAAATTTGTACCTTGCGGATTCGACCATTAAAAAGCCTATGGGAAGGATCAATGATGTTCTTATTGTTGCAAATAGAAATTTTGTGCCCGTAGATTTTATTGTTCTTGATATAGATTGCAATCTTTCTTGCCCTATTATTCTTGGTAGACCTTTCCTTAGAACGATTGGTGCGAATATTGATATGAAGGAAAGGAACATTAGATTCCAATTTCCCTTAAAGAAAGGCATGGAGCACTTTCCAAGAAAGAAAGTCAAATTACCTTATGAATCTATCATGCGTGCTACTTATGAATTTAGTGCCAAAGATGGCACTCGTTAGATCTATCCTATTTTTATGCCTAGCTAGGGGCGTTAAATGATAGCGCTAGTTGGGAGGCAACCCAATTTTCTTTATGTTTTTTGTTTTTGCTCCTGTTTAGTAATAAATCTTGCATCTACCTTCTGTTTAGATGTGTTTTTATCTTTTAATTATTGTTTGTGCCAAGTAGAACCTATAGGATGACCTACGATGATAGTTGATTTGATTCTGCTGAAAAACAGAAACTTTGCACGCACGAATATAATTTTGTTAAATCACAGGAACTTGCTTTTGCGTTGATTATTTTTTCTGATGTTCAACAAACAAAATTTCCAGGACTTCCTATTTTGGTAGGATTTTTAGAGTTCCAAAAGTTTGCGTTAGTTACAGATTGCTACAGACTGTTCTGTTTTTGACAGATTCTGTTTTCCGTGTGTTGTTTGCTTATTTCAATGCATCTATGGCTAGTAAATTAGTTTATAAACCATAAGAAAGTTGGTATACAGTAGGTTTAACACCAAAATAAATAAATAATGATTTCATTGCAGGACCTTATGTGGTGGTTTTATTTTCTTTCACTAACGGAGCTTATAAGATTTCCTGTTGAGTTTTGTTGTGAAGTTTTCAAGTTTTGGGTAAAGCTTTTATGGACTATGGAATAAAGGGTGGCAAGAGACTAAGCTTGGGGATGCCCAAGGCACCCCAAGATATTCAAGGATAGCCAAAAGCCTAAGCTTGGGGATGCCCCGGGAAGGCATCCCCTCTTTCGTCTTCGTTCATTGGTAACTTTACTTGGAGCTATATTTTTATTCGCCACATGATATGTGTTTTGCTTGGAGCATCGTGTATTATATTAGTCTTTGCTTTTTAGTTTACCACAATCATCCTTGCTGTACACACCTTTTGGGAGAAGCCTATTTGATTAGAATTTGCTAGAATACTCTATGTGCTTCACTTATATCTTTTGAGCTTGATAGTTTTTGCTCTAGTGCTTCACTTATATCTTTTAGAGCACGGTGGTGTCTTAATTTTGAAGAGATTGCTAGTCTCTCATTCTTCACTTATATTATTTTGAGAGTCTTTTAGAACAGCATGGTATTTTCTATGGTTTTAAAGTTGGTCCTAGAATGATGAGCATCCAAGTTGGGTATAATAAAAACTATCATAGAAAGTGAATTGGATGCTATGATCAATTTGATGCTTGATAATTGTTTTGAGATATGGAGGTAGTGATATTAAAGTCATGCTAGTTGGTTGATTATGAATTTAAAGAATGCTTGTATTGAAGTTTGTGATTCCCGTAGCATGCAGGTATGGTGAACCGCTTTGTGATGAAGTTGGAGCACAATTTTATTTATTGATTGTCTTCCTTATGAGTGGCGGTCGGGGACGAGCGATGGTCTTTTCCTACCAATCTATCCCCCTAGGAGCATGCGCGTAGTGCTTTGGTTTTTTATGACTTCTAAATTTTTGCAACAAGTATATGAGTTCTTTTGATTAATGTTGAGTCCATGGATTATACGCACTTTTTCACCCTTCCACCATTGCTAGCCTCTCTTGTACCGCGCAACTTTCGCCGGTACCATACACCCACCATTTACCTTCCTCAAAACAGCCACCATACCTACCTATTATGGCATTTCCATAGCCATTCCGAGATATATTGCCATGCAACTTTCCACCGTTCCGTTCATATGACACGCATTACTTTTGTTATATTGCCTTTTGCATGATCATGTAGTTGACATTGTATTTGTGGCAAGGCCACCTTCATAATTTTCATACATGTCGCTCTTGATTCATTGCATATCCCGGTACACCGCTGGAGGCATTCATATAGAGTCATATCTTGTTCTAGCTTTGAGTTGTAAATCCATAAAAGTGTGATGATCTTCATTATTAGAGCATTGTCCTAGTGAGGAAAGGATGATGAAGGCTATGATTCCCCCACAAGTCGGGATGAGACTTCGGACTTTATAAAAAAGAAAAAAAAAAGAAGGCCAAAGAAAAATAAAATAAAAAGAAGAAAAAGAAAAGAAAAAAATAAAATGAGAGAAAAAGAGAGAAGGGACAATGCTACTATCTCCTTTTCCACACTTGTGCTTCAAAATAGCACCATGATCTTCATGTTAGAGAGTCTCATATGATTGTTACTTTCATTTACTAGTGGGAATTTTTCATTATAGAACTTGGCTTGTATATTCCAATGATGGGCTTCCTCAAAAGTGCCCTAGGTCTTCGTGAGCAAGCAAGTCGGATGCACCCCACTTAGTTTCTTTTGTTGAGCTTTCATATATTTATAGCTCTAGTGCATCTGTTGCATGGCAATCCCTACTCACTCACATTGATATCTATTAATGGGCATCTCCATACCCTTTGATACGCCTAGTTGATGTGAGACTATCTTCTCCTTTTTGTCTTCTCCACAACCACCATTCCATTCCACATATAGTGCTATGACCATGGCTCACACTCATGTATTGCGTGAAAGTTGAAAAAGTTTGAGATTATTAAAGTATGAAACAATTGCTTGGCTTGTCATCGGGGTTGTGCATGATTAAATACTTTGTGTGATGAAGATAGAGCAACAGCCAGACTATAAGATTTTTTAGGGATAACTTTCTTTAGCCATGTTATTTTGAGAAGACATGATTACTTTGATTAGTATGCTTGAAGTATTACTATTTCTTATGTCAATATGAACTTTTATTTTGTATTCATTTGGATCTGAACATTCATGCCACAATAAAGAAAATTACATTATGAATTATGCTAGGTAGTATTCCACATCAAAAATTCTCTTTTTATCATTTACCTACTTGAGGACGAGCAGGAATTAAGCTTGGGGATGCTTGATACGTCTCCAACGTATCTATAATTTTTTATTGTTCCATGTTATTATATTACCCCTTTTGGATGTTTATGGGCTTTATTTTACACATTTATATCATTTTTGGGACTAACCTACTAACCGGAGGCCCAGCCCATATTGCTGTTTTTTTGCCTATTTCAGTATTTCGAAGAAAAGGAATATCAAACGGAGTCCAAACGGAACGAAACCTTCGGGAGCGTGATTTTTGGAACGAACGTGATCCGGAGAGCTTGGAGTGCAAGTCAATAAGCTTCCGAGGACCCCACGAGATAGGAGGCCGCCCCCCTGTAGGGCGCGCCCCCTATCCCGTGGGCCCCTCGGGCAGCCACCGACGTACTTCTTCCTCCTATATATACCTACGTACCCCGAAAACATCCGGGGGGCACCACGAAACGCAATTTCCACCGTCGTAACCTTCTGTATCCGCGAGATCCCATCTTGGAGCCTTCGTCGGCACTCTGCCGGAGGGGGAATCGACCATGGAGGGCTTCTACATCAACACCCTTGCCCCTCCGATGAGTTGTGAGTAGTTTACCACAGACCTACGGGTCCATAGTTATTAGCTAGATGGCTTCTTCTCTCTTTATGGATCTCAATACAATGTTCTCTCCCTCTCTTGTGGAGATCTATTCGATCTAAACTCTTTTTGCAGTGTGTTTATCGAGATCCGATGAATTGTGGGTTTATGATCAAGTTTATCTATGGATAATATTTGAATCTTCTCTTAGTTCTTTTATGTATGATTGAGTTATCTTTGCAAGTCTCTTCGAATTATCAGTTTGGTTTGGCCTACTAGATTGGTCTTTCTTGCCATGGGAGAAGTGCTTAGCTTTGGGTTCAATCTTGCGGTGTCCTTACCAGGATGTAAAGGGTTGCAAGGCACGTATTGTATTGTTGCCATCGAGGATAACAAGATGGGGTTTATATCATATTGCATGAGTTTATCCCTCTACATCATGTCATCTTGCTTAATCGTTACTCTGTTCTTATGAACTTAATACTCTAGATAGAGTGTCGATGTGTGGAGTAATAGAAGTAGATGCAGGCAGGAGTCGATCTACTTGTTATGGACGTGATGCCTATATACATGATCATGCCTAGATAATCTTATAACTATGCACTTTTCTATTAATTGCTTGACAGTAATTTGTTCACCCACCGTAATACTTATGCTATCTTGAGAGAAGCCTCTAGTGAAACCTATGGCCCCCGGGCCTATCTCTTATCATATTTGCTTTCAATCTACCTTTATTTGCATCTTTACTTTTTGCATCTATACTATAAAATACCAAAAATATATTTATCTTATCATACTATCTTTATTAGATCTCACTTTCGCAAGTGGCCGTGAAGGGATTGACAACCCCTTTATTGCGTTGGTTGCGAGTTCTCAGTTTGTTTTTGTAGGTGCGTGGGACTTTTGAGGAGCCTCCTACTAGACTGATACCTTGGTTCTCAAAACCGAGGGAAATACTTACACTACACTTGCTGCATCACCCTCTCCTCTTCAAGGAAAACCAACGCAAGCTCAAGAAGTAGCAAGCGCCTCCACCACCTCTGCCCCAAGACGGAGTCTTGGCGCCAAGGCGCACGGCCCCACGGCGTGACCTACCGCGTCTGGCGCCTGCGCAAGAAGAAAGAAACTGCCAAGAAGTCCCTCGGCCATGAGAAAAATGCCCCCGCGCTCCCTACGCCACCATGGCAAGACCGCGTGCTGCCTGCGGCGGCAGTTCGCGGACCCCATCAAGGACAAGTTCCCCACCAGCACAGAGTCCCAGTGACCACGGCAGGCTGCCGCGCCTTCACCCCTGAGCTGCGTAGCGTCGCCTGGTCGGGCAAGTTCAAGCCGGATCTGCCTCCTCGCTACGACGGCACCCCCGAACTCGTGGAGTTCCTACAGCTCTACAGCTGAGCATCGAGGCAGCCAATGGCAACGAGAAAGTCATGGCGAACTGGTTCCCCATGGCTCTCAAGGATGGTGCCCGCTCCTGGCTCCTGAACCTGCCTCCAGGCTAGATCTCCTCCTAGAGCGAGATGCGCGATTTTTTCGTTGCCAACTTCCAGGGCACTCGCGACCGCCCGCCGGCCGCGGGTGACCTACATCGCGTCAAGCAACAGCAAGGAGAGACCCTCCAGATGTACATCCCATGCTTCAACAACGTTCGCCTCAATATCCCGAAGGTGACGGACGAGGCCATCATCTCCGCGTTCTCTGATGGCGTCCGCGACGTCAAGATGAAGGAGGAGCTAGCCATCCACGAGGAGATGTGCACGTCTCTGGAGCTATTCAACCTGGCGACCAAGTGCGCAAGAGCTAAGGAGGGGAGCTGTCGGTGTCAAAACCGGCGGATCTCGGGTTGGGGGTCCCGAACTGTGCGTCTAGGCGGATGGTAACAGGAGACAAGGGACACGATGTTTTTACCCAGGTTCGGGCCCTCTCGATGGAGGTAATACCCTACTCCTGCTTGATTAATATTGATGATATGGGTAGTACAAGAGTAGATCTACCACGAGATCAAGGAGGCTAAACCCTAGAAGCTAGCCTATGGTATGATTGTTGTTCGTCCTACGGACTAAAACCGTCCGGTTTATATAGACACCGGATAGGTTAGGGTTACAGAGTCGGTTACAATGGTAGGAGATCTACATATCCGTATCGCCAAGCTTGCCTTCCACGCCAAGGAAAGTCCCATCCGGACACGGGACGAAGTCTTCAATCTTGTATCTTCATAGTCTTGGAGTCCGGCGCGATGATAGTTCGCTATCCGGACACCCCTAGTCTGTGTGTGGCGCCCCAAGACCGGAGCTTGATTTGCCTTCGGGGTTTCGAGTTTTGCCATGTGATTTGTTTTGTTTGAGCATTCATCTTGTCATCTCTTGCATTGCATCATGTCATCATGGCATTATATCATTAATTTTTAAAACTCTTCTAAATAAATTGCATGGATTTCTCGATCCATTTAAACCGAGGGATTCACATGGTGACTTCTCTTTATAACATATCCTCCCAATATTAGGGAGCTATATTAAAAATATTCCATTGTTTTGGAATCACCATAACACACTTGCAAAATTCCAATGCCCTTTCCACTTCAAGTTTGGTCTCCTCACCTTGCCATTTTTATTTCATCATTTTCCGGAGTTCCACCAAAAATCCTTGGGACATTTTTGTTAAATTCCTCATATTTTTGTGAGCCCGGGAAAATTATCCGTGTGTCCAACCTCTTCCTTTAACCTCTCTTTCTTTTCTTTCTTAATCTTCGTTTCTTTTCTTTTCTCTTTTCTTTTTAGTGAGAGAGAGCCAGCCTCCCGCAGGCCCAGCCGGCTCCTGGCCCACCTAGCGCCTCCCTCCAGGCCGGCCTAACCTCTCCCGAGGCCCAAGGCCCACCAGCCGCCTAACCCTAGCCCGCACCTGGTTCTCCTCCTAGCGCCGCCACCAGAGAGCCTCGCCCGATCCCCTCGCTCTCTCCCTCTCCTTCGTTCTCCTCCCCGCTGCCAGGAGGCGCCCGTGCCCTCGACCCCTCATCCTCGATCCCATCTCTCTCCTCGACCCCTCCTTCTTCCACACATCGCCAGGAGAGGAGCCCCTCGCCCGATCCCTCTGCCTCCTCCTCGTCACCTCACCGCGCCTCCCGAGACCATGTCGCCTCTGCGCCATGGCCGTGGCCTCGAGCCGCCCGCCCGCCGCCATCGCGACCCAGCGTCCCCGCCTCCGCGGCCGTCGCTTCTCCCATGACCTCGCTTTGCACCCCGCCCGGCTCCGTCGCCGCCCTGCCGTTTGTCACCGGAGAACGTCGTCCTCGCTGGATCCAGCAAGTCCGGCGCCTCCCCAAGAACCATGGCGCCCCCCGGCGCGTCTTTCCTCCCTTCGCGCCGTGCGGCGCCGAGGGAGCCGAGCTCCTCCCGATCCAGAGCTCCTCCACCCTCCTCGCTCGCGTCCACAGCCACGAGGGTGCCTCCTCGCGCGCCCGTACTCCTCCCGAAGTCCGTGACTGCTTCCACAACCACCGTGCAGAACGCCAAGACTGCCATGTTGCTGCCCGTGTGAGACCGTCAAGTACCACGACAGACCGCGAGCTCCACGGATTCGCCAAGTACCACGACGATCAAGCATAGTACCTCTCGTTTGCCTTGTACATCTACCGTCACGAAGACCCGTTTGTGGATTTCGTCAAGTTCAGCGGTGAACCCGAAGCCCTCGGATTCGTCAAGTCCGTAGCTGCAAGTACCACTCCGAACCATGTACGGCGACCGTCGCCAAAAACCCGTGAAGCGTGTACATGAACGACTACCGTCGCGTGAACCACTACTTCCCTCGCCCGAGAACGACTACTTCCTCTACTTCCCTCGACAACGCGAACCGTCCCGTGTGAGCGATCCGAAGGTATAACCCGTGGCGACCGCCGTGATCGAATCATCCTTGCGATGCCCTCTTTTGCCATGCCACCGTTCCGTGGGAACCGGAACCGGGATCACCCACCATCTTGCATGACACGCACGCCCACTTTATTTTGCACCGATATCTCCGTGAGTTATCGGAACCGGAATATTGCCGTGGCACCATTTCCGTTATCGTTGCCGTGGCACCCTTTCTTCCACCACGGTGACACAATGCTTCATAATGCTCTTGTCAACGTTTTCTTAAATAAATTGCATAAAACTTGTATATGTCATTAGCATCATGATAACAACATTTAAATGCTTATAATTGTTGTTTGCTTTAATTTGCTTAAATGCCATGCTAAAATGATTTATTTCATAACTAAATAACCGTAACTCGGTTTTAAATAAATTATATATATAAATGGGGTAGAAAAATGCCTAGTTTAACTTGGTATACTTTATTTGCATGTTTAACAACTCTAAAATATGCTTTAGGTCAGATCAGTACCGAATCTAAAATATTGCGCATGGGGATTTTCCGGAATTGTTGTTTCTTATTTCCGGCCTCATTTAAACTTGCCTAGATAGGTAGTTTCATCATGCTCCACCTCTTGCCATGTTTAACAACATTTAATATTGTTGTGTACCTAACCGAGAGAGAACTAAATAAGTGTTGTGGTGTTCCGTCAATATGCAACTCGTTGCATATTGAGCTCCACTTAACTTGTAGTGTTGTTTGTGCATATTGCCATGCCATGCCTCATTAAACCGGACATGCATCATATTTGTTTGTGCATCATGCCATGTTTATGTGATGGTTCTTTACCATGTTGTTTGCTTCTTTCCGGGTTGCTTCTCTCGTTAGCTTCGGTTTCGTTCCGGAGTTGTGAGGATTCATTCGACTTCGTCCGTTTGTCTTCTTCATGGATTCGTTCTTCTTCCTTGCGGGATTTGAGGCAAGATGACCATACCTCGAAATCACTTCTATCTTTGCTTGCTAGATGCTCGCTGTTGCTATGCCTATGCTACGATGCCTACCACTTGCTATATCATGCCACCCACATTGCCATGTCAAACCTCTAACCATCCTTTCCTAGCAAACCGTTGATTGGCTATGTTACCGCTTTGCTCAGCCCTCTTATAGCGTTGTTAGTTGCGGTGAAGATGAAGTTTGTTCCTTGTTGGAACATGGAGATGTTGTTCCTTGTTGGAACATGTTTACTTGTTGGGATATCACAATATATCTTATTTAATTAATGCATCTATATACTTGGTAAAGGGTGGAAGGCTCGGCCTTATGCCTGGTGTTTTGTTCCACTCTTGCCGCCCTAGTTTCCGTCATATCGGTGTTATGTTCCCGGATTTTTTGCGTCCCTAACGCGGTCGGGTGATTTATGGGACCCCCTTGACAGTTCACTTTGAATAAGACTTTTCCAGCAAGGCCCAACATTGGTTCTACATTTGCCTCACCTAGCCTTTTTCCCTTGGGAGTCGCGCTCTCAAGGGTCATCTTTATTTACCCCCCCCCGGGCCAGTGCTTGTCTAAGCGTTGGTCCAAACTAGAGAACCGTGCAGGTGACGCATCCCGAGCTCAAGGAGGAGCTCGATGAAGATCTTGTTCTTTGTGTTGTTTCATTCTGCTTGATCGAGAGTGGAGCCAGTTGGGACGATCGGGGATCCGTGTAGCATTTGGGGTAGTCTTCTTTTATTTTGGTTCCGTAGTCGGACCTTGATTGTATCTGTATGATGTAATGTTTTACCCATGTATTGTGTGAAGTGGCGATTGTAAGCCAACTATGTATCTCTTTCCTTATGTATTACATGGGTTGTGTGAAGATTACCTCACTTGCGACATTGCTTTCAATGCGGTTATGCCTCTAAGTCGTGCTTCGACACGTGGGAGATATAGCCGCATCGAGGCGTTCAAGTTGGTATCGAGCCTTCCCGACTTAGGAGCCCCTACTTGATTGTTTCTCGACGTTGTTGAGTCTAGAATGGAAAATGTTTTGAGTCTTAGGATTATATATATCGAGAGTAGGATTTTTTTACTCCTCGGTCCCTTCTTCGCTCTGGTGAGGTCTCTGACGAGAGTTTTGACTTTCTCTCCTCAAATTTCACTAAAATTTTTTTAGGATCACGTGGGTATCTTGGAATCGTTCGATGGTTTTGTGACGAGAACATTGTTCTTGGTGCCTCGACATTTAGGGGTTGTGGCGGTGTCCGGGAGTTGAGCTCCGAGGTGTTGTCGTCACAATTTTATCGCAGATTCGGAATACCGAGTTTTGCCGACATCGAAATCTCTTTTGTGCGATTGTTGGTGAGATAACCACGATAGCCCGATCTTGTGGCGAAGGGAGTATTGCCATGACTTGTATAACGGATGTTTTTGAAGGTCGAGGTACACGATTTCGAAGGTTTCTTGGTTATGTGTTGACGGATGGATACAATTGGATCTAGGTATTGTTAGTTTGGGTGATATATTTTGTGTCCCTGTATCCCCAACACCAGATTGCATAACCGAAAGTTTGGGAGTTTATAGGTGGGAATTGAGTAGCTCCTAGAATATCTTTCCGACGGATGCATGATATGGGATTGGGTAAATCTCTATCATATGTATTTGTTCCGGCTCATTCTTGAAGCCAATCCTTTGTTTTTGTTCCGCTTTGTGGTATTCAAGTTGCTTCAATGTCAAGTGTTGATTCCATACCTTTCCTAAATGGTGTTCTCATATTTCTATGTGAATACTAATCCTTCTTGATCATCGAGGTCGTCATGTTAATTCTTTTCCCAACCGGCGTGCTTCTCTTTAAGTGAATCCGATCATTCCAACATTCGCAAGATCAATTCTAAGCTTTTTCTCAACGGTGTTCGTTTCATCCGACCCAAGTTGTTTTGATTTCCCGCCCTCCAACCCTTTTTCTTCAAGGACTCAGATTTATTAATCAAGTATCCATTTTTATTGAGTGAAGTCTCTTCATTCTTTTCTTTCAATGTTCTTATCCGGTGTTTTCCCATGAAGATGCTCAACAGTTTCAAGTTCATCATTCATCATTCTCGTATTCTTTTCCGGTGGTTTTAATTCAAGCTTTCGGTGTTGATCATATCCTTATCCTCGTTCAAATGTTTTCTCATGCTGGTGCACCTCTTAATCATCCACTTCTCGCTATTCAATTGTTCCGGAGTGTTGAAGATATCTCAGAAGATTCTAGTTTCCATTCTCAATTCACTCAAGTTCTTTTGAGGATGCTAGCTCATTCAAGCCATTTAACTCTACCGGTGCAATATCTATTTCAAACAATTGTTCAACGGTGGTTTTTTTTGAGTGGGCCCTAACCCATGTGTCTTTTCGAGGATCTTACCTGACTCTTTTATTTTCCCGGAGCTATTCCCAAATTCATTGCAAAGTTTGACGTAAGAATGAGTTATCATCAGTCAAATGTCTTTCTCCAAGATCTTTCAAATTATTTTCATTGTTGATTCAACCTTTCTAATTTTCATTCCGGAGTGCTTCAACAATTCATGGTGGTGTTTCTCGTCGTCATTCTCGAATTTTGAAGACCGAAGAAGAGTTTCTCTTTAATCTTGCTCCATTCTCTTCAAGATTCATGGTTCTAGCTTCGTGCCATCCTCATAATTGTTTTGATTGTGAGAATTATTTTCATCCATCCGGAGTATTTCAGGAGTCTTTTCAGCTTGATTTTTTTCGGAGCCCATCATCTCAGAATTACTCATTCAAGCGTTCAACTCTGGTTTTCCAAATCTCACCGGTGCATCGTCGAAATATCCTCTAATCAGTTCATGATCTCTTCGTTCTAATGTATCTAAATTTTGTCAAGCATCGTTATCCGTTTTACAATTCTTCCCGGTGAATTGTGCCTTTGCTACGTTCATTCTCAATTATTAGGGTGGTTTGTTCAAGAATTCTCTTCCTTCGTTATCATATAGACTCATTCGTTCTTTCCAATCCTACCGGTGGTTCCTTCAATACCTTCTCAAGTTTGCGCTATATCTCTATCTGTAATCATTTTTTTCAACGGGAATAAGTAGTGTGCCAAATCCGTTGCTTGTCATCAATCTTAATTGGTGAAGGATACGCATAACGTAATTCTTATTCTTGTTCCATCGAGTTAATTCAATTCCTTATTCCGGAGGATCGTCAAAATTTTTGATTTCATTTGTTCATCTTTCTTTCCGGAGTTCCAAGTTTTCTCGGTTATATCACTTCAAAGCTTCATCTTATCACTGCAAGGCTTCACCTTGTGTTGTCAACTTCTCTTTCTTTTATCATCCTTTTGTTTACCGGAGTTCTTCATGGAGGCTCTACATGTTGGTTCGTCAAGGATTCTTTTAATTATTAATTGGTCTTCAAGATTTCTCTCGGAATTATGATCCGTCAAACTATACTCTAAAATAAACATGGTGCTCAACACATGTTTTGTTTTGAGGAGTTCAAGTATTCTTCTTCTTGCATTTTGAAGTGCAATTTGTTCTACCTTATCATTTGAGGTGGTGTTATGTCATTCTCGACAATTTGAGTTCGTGTTTCATGTTTCACATGTTGTCAAGAATGAGGTATTTTAAATCCATCAATCTCTTCATTGGACTTATCTTGGGCTATTTTTCACCTAAAGCTTTCCCTAAGGATTGTTGCTATTTATGGTGCTTATAAAGGACCCAAGTTCTTCATTTGTCCTCCCGGTGATATAAGTTTCTCGTCTCCTTGTTGATATCAATCCAATCATTTGTTTCCGTTAGTGGCAGAAGCTCACCTCATAATTTTGAGATGTTTAACATAAGCCCACAACAAGCTTGTGCTTTTCGTTGTTGGTTTTCTAACAACTCCGCTCTAACCTTCTTGGCAAGGATGCTTCCCAAATTCAATTGTGGTAGAAGTTACTATTATCTTCTCCGTTGTTTTCTTTCCAACCATCTAATTTTCATTGCATTCTTTCATTTCTACCGGAGGCATTGTGATGTTGCTCTCTTGACCCATCGTCTCGCTTTTGTCAAGATCATGTTCTTTTCTTGCATTATCCGTTTAACCGGGTGTCTTGTTTTCATTCGAGTTCTCTCATCTTATCAAGTTTTGCTCGCTTCCTCAACCGGAGAGCTGTCTGAAATCTTTCTTACCCCTTGTGCCATTTTTCATTAGTTAGGAGGCGTTATGTTGTTGATTTCATCAAGTATAATCCCATCTTCTCAAGTTCATGTTATATTACTTCCATGTTCAATCGGAGTGCTGCCCGAATTCTTCCTCTCTCATCTTGTTTTAAACGGAGTGGTTTCGAATTCGATCTTCTCCATTAAACTCTTGATTTATGCCTTTTCAACCTTCAAGTTATCGTAATGTTCCTTGTTCCTCTTTTCTAACAAAGTGTTTTCAACTTTGTTCATCTTCGTTGCTCTCTTTCTTTCATTTTGTTCAACCTCTCAAGGTTCTTTGGTTTCACTCGTTTGTCGGAGAAGCAACTTTGTTTTACCTCTTCCTCTTCCGTTTTTCTCCGGTGCCATCCTAGATCTCGGGACGAGATCCTCTCGTAGTGGTGGAGTGTTGTGACGCCCAAGACCGGAGCTTGATTGCCTTCCGTGGTTTCGAGTTTTGCCATGTGATTTGTTTTGTTTGAGCATTCATCTTGTCATCTCTTGCATTGCATCATGTCATCATGGCATTATATCATTAATTTTTAAAACTCTTCTAAATAAATTGCATGGATTTCTCGATCCATTTAAACCGAGGGATTCACATGGTGACTTCTCTTTATAACATATCCTCCCAATATTAGGGAGCTATATTAAAAATATTCCATTGTTTTGGAATCACCATAACACACTTGCAAAATTCCAATGCCCTTTCCACTTCAAGTTTGGTCTCCTCACCTTGCCATTTTATTTCATCATTTTCCGGAGTTCCACCAAAAATCCTTGGGACATTTTTGTTAAATTCCTCATATTTTTGTGAGCCCGGGAAAATTATCCGTGTGTCCAACCTCTTCCTTTAACCTCTCTTTCTTTTCTTTCTTAATCTTCGTTTCTTTTCTTTTCTCTTTTCTTTTTAGTGAGAGAGAGCCAGCCTCCCGCAGGCCCAGCCGGCTCCTGGCCCACCTAGCGCCTCCCTCCAGGCCGGCCTAACCTCTCCCGAGGCCCAAGGCCCACCAGCCGCCTAACCCTAGCCCAGACTGGTTCTCCTCCTAGCGCCGCCACCAGAGAGCCTCGCCCGATCCCCTCGCTCTCTCCCTCTCCTTCGTTCTCCTTCCCCGCTGCCAGGAGCGCCCGTGCCCTCGACCCCTCATCCCTCGATCCCATCTCTCTCCCTCGACCCCCTCCTTCTTCCACACATCGCCAGGGAGAGGAGCTCCCCTCGCCCGATCCCCTCTGCCTCCTCCTCGTCACCTCACCGCGCCTCCCGAGACCATGTCGCCTCTGCGCCATGGCCGTGGCCTCGAGCTTGACCCGCCCGCCGCCATCGCGACCCAGCGTCCCGCCTCCGCGGCCGTCGCCCCAGCGACTCGCTTTGCACCGCCCGGCTCCGTCGCCGCCTGCCGTTTGTCACCGAGAACGTCGTCCTCGCTGATCCAGCAAGTCCGCGCCTCCCCAAGAACCATGGCGCCCCGTGCGCGTCTTCCCTCCCTTCGCGCCGTGCAGCGCCTGAGGGAGCCGAGCTCCTCCCGATCGAGCTCCTCCACCCTCCTCGCTCGCGTCCACAGCCACGAGGCGGTGCCTCCTCGCGCCCGTACTCCTCCGAAGTCCCTGACTGCTTCCACAACCACCGTACCGAGAACGCCAAGACTGCCATGTTGCTGCCCGTGTGAGACCGTCAAGTACCACGACAGACCGCGAGCTCCACGGATTCGCCAAGTACCACGACGATCAAGCATAGTACCTCTACGTTTGCCTTGTACATCTACCGTCACCGAAGACCCGTTTGTGGATTTCGTCAAGTTCAACGGTGAACCCCGAAGCCCTCGGATTCGTCAAGTCCGTAGCTGCAAGTACCACTCCGAACCATGTACGACGACCGTCGCCAAAAACCCGTGAAACGTGTACATGAACGACTACCGTCGCGTGAACCACTACTTCCCTCTACGCCCGAGAACGACTACTTCCTCTACTTCCCTCGACAACGCGAACCGTCCCGTGTGAACGATCCGAAGGTATAACCCGTGACGACCGCCGTGATCGAATCATCCTTGCGATGCCCCTCTTTTGCCATGCCACCGTTCCGTGGGAACCCGGAATCCGGATCACCCACCATCTTGCATGACGCGCCGCCCACTTTCTTTTGCACCGATATCTCCGTGAGTTATCGGAACCGAATGTTGCCGTGGCACCATTTCGTTATCGTTGCGTGGCACCCTTTCTTCCACCACGGTGACACAATGCTTCATAATGCTCTTGTCAACGTTTTCTTAAATAAATTGCATAAAACTTGTATATGTCATCCGCATCATGATAACAACATTTAAATGCTTATAATTGTTGTTTGCTTTAATTTGCTTAAATGCCATGCTAAAATGATTTATTTCATAACTAAATAACCGTAACTCGGTTTTAAATAAATTATATATATAAATGGGGTAGAAAAATGCCTAGTTTAACTTGGTATACTTTATTTGCATGTTTAACAACTCTAAAATATGCTTTAGGTCAGATCAGTACCGAATCTAAAATATTGCGCATGGGGATTTTCCGGAATTGTTGTTTCTTATTTCCGGCCTCATTTAAACTTGCCTAGATAGGTAGTTTCATCATGCTCCACCTCTTGCTATGTTTAACAACATTTAATATTGTTGTGTACCTAACCGAGAGAGAACTAAATAAGTGTTGTGGTGTTCCGTCAATATGCAACTCGTTGCATATTGAGCTCCACTTAACTTGTAGTGTTGTTTGTGCATATTGCCATGCCATGCCTCATTAAACCGGACATGCATCATATTTGTTTGTGCATCATGCCATGTTTATGTGATGGTTGTTTACCATGTTGTTTGCTTCTTTCCGGGTTGCTTCTCTCGTTAGCTTCGGTTTCGTTCCGGAGTTGTGAGGATTCATTCGACTTCGTCCGTTTGTCTTCTTCATGGATTCGTTCTTCTTCCTTGCGGGATTTGTGCAAGATGACCATACCCTCGAAATCACTTCTATCTTTGCTTGCTAGATGCGCGCTCTGTTGCTATGCCTATGCTACGATGCCTACCACTTGCTATATCATGCCACCCACATTGCCATGTCAAACCTCTAACCATCCTTTCCTAGCAAACCGTTGATTGGCTATGTTACCGCTTTGCTCAGCCCTCTTATAGCGTTGTTAGTTGCGGTGAAGATGAAGTTTGTTCCTTGTTGGAACATGGAGATGTTGTTCCTTGTTGGAACATGTTTACTTGTTGGGATATCACAATATATCTTATTTAATTAATGCATCTATATACTTGGTAAAGGGTGGAAGGCTCGGCCTTATGCAGTGTTTTGTTCCACTCTTGCCGCCCTAGTTTCCGTCATATCGGTGTTATGTTCCCGGATTTTTGCGTCCCTAACGCTGTCGGGTGATTTATGGGACCCCTTGACAGTTCACTTTGAATAAGACTTTTCCAGAAGGCCCAACATTGGTTCTACATTTGCCTCACCTAGCCTTTTTTCCCTTGGGAGTCGCGCTCAAGGGTCATCTTTATTACCCCGGGCGTTGCTTGTCTAGCGTTGGTCCAAACTAGAGAACCGTGCAGGTGGCGCATCCCGAGCTCAAGGAGGAGCTCGATGAAGATCTTGTTCTTTGTGTTGTTTCGTTCTGATTGATCAAGAGTGGAGCCCAGTTGGGACGATCGGGATCTGTGTAGCATTTGGGGTAGTCTTCTTTTATTTTGGTTCCGTAGTCGGACCTTGATTGTATCTGTATGATGTAATGTTTTACCCATGTATTGTGTGAAGTGGCGATTGTAAGCCAACTATGTATCTCTTTCCTTATGTATTACATGGGTTGTGTGAAGATTACCTCACTTGCGACATTGCTTTCAATGCGGTTATGCCTCTAAGTCGTAGCCGACACACGGGAGATATAGCCGCATCGAGGCTTTCACCAGCCTCCTCAAGTAGCCTCGAACCAGGCTTCAATGACGACGAGTCCGCGCAGATATTGTCTTGGCATTGCAAGGCGGGTTCCTCCTCGAATACTTCATAGAAGGTTTTGAACACCAGGATAGTGTCCGCTCGCAAAACAAGTTCCACATACCACCGTATAGAGAATAATTTTTGCACAGATCTTGGCGTACTCTGTGGCGTGACATCACACCACGGCCGAGCCTTTATATGAATCCTTTTTACTGTTCCACCTTAGCGCGTTTAGCGAGGTGGTTTCCTTGGCACGTCTTATCAAAGAATAGATCGTGCCCCCTTATTCCGGGATTCTCATCAATACGGACGTGGGTAACCCATCCGTGCCATTGATTACGATGCTTGGGAGATAGCGAGTTTTACCGGTGGTGGGGACGCATAGCCGTCTGTCCATATAACGGATAAGGATCCACCTTTTCATCTCGCCTTCTTCCTCCTTTGCTCATCCACTTCCAAGACTTTCGAGCTCCAACGCCTAAGTCCGCACATCCCACCTCAACCTTCTCCAACCATGTCGGGAGCGGGAGGCAGGTGGATGGCCTCCTCCGTCACGGAGGGCACATCACAAGACCACGGGAGGCGGATATTTGTCCCGCGACATCGACAGCTGCCCGGACGCTGGGCAGCTCATTCCAACCCAGGCCCCATGAGAGGTGGTGTTTCTCCCCACTTCCTCCGCGGACTAGGTTTTCCACTTCACCCATTTGTCCGGGGGCTCATGTTCTACTACGGCCTGGACTTCCACGACCTGTCCCCGAATTTCATCCTCAACATCTCGACGTTTATCGTCGTGTGCGAGGCCGTCCTCTGCATCCAGCCCCACTTCGGCCTATGTCTGAAGACCTTCAATGTCAGGCCGAAGGTTGTGGGCGGCCGTCAATCGGAGTGCGGAGGCGCCATGGTCGGCAAGATGGCCAAAGTCCTATGGCTCGAGGGCGCCTTTGAGGAGACAATAAAGGGGTGGCAATCGGGGTGGTTCTACATCACCAAGCCACGCGACCCCAAATGGGTGGCGGCCCCGATTCAGATCTGGCTTCCCACACGGCTCTCATCATGGAAAGAGACGGCCTGACGTGGGGAATTCGGACGAGCTATCCGGACTCCAAACATGCGTCCAAACCTGGTGGACAAGAATCTCGGGCTTGTCGGCGTAATCCAGTGATGCTCATCCGCGGATTCTCCCATGCCAACAACGGACCTTTAATTTGTGGGAGTTCGATCCGCACAACCGAACCTTGAGCGGCTCTTGACACTACGTATGAAGATGCACGGAAGGTCTTTGTTCAAAGGCGCGAAGCCCCGCATCCGCTAACAAAGATCGCGGATACAGATCGCGACGTCAATCCGGTGAGGTAAGTTATTTTACCCTTAACGGGACTCTTTTTTCATAGATTGACTCGATGTGGGATCTAAAACTCCCTAATCTTTGACAGGACTGGCTGAAGACGTCCTGACAGATTAACTGTCCGGCTCCTTTGCCGGAAGACCTAGCGGATGCCCGATTGACGGGGCTGCTGGCTCCGGTACCCCATGTGATGCCGGAGAAGAAGGCCAAGAAGGAGGCCACGGGAACTCAAAGGAGCTCCCGACGCCAGGTGCTGTCAGATTCTGAAGCAGAATCTTCTCCTGAAGACGAGGAGGAGGAAAAAGCTCCTCCCCAGCCGGGAGGAGAGGAAAGGAAGGCCGCCCTAACTGGGAGGCCGGAGAATCAAGAAGGAAGAACCCTTCCTCCGGACTTCTCTACCAACGTCGACAACGACGAGGAGGATTGGCCAACAAGGCCAAGCCCCCGCAAGATCGTAAGTGTCCGGATACCCATGGCTTTTTATCATTGCATAGTGTTCTCTAATGCCGAACAATCATGCAGCCCGCCCAAGGCGAGTTCGCCGCTTCATCGGCGGGTCCACGAGTTCGTCGGAAATGGAGTACTTCACTTCGACCGCCTCCTCACCTCATGCTGCAGACGACGCTTGGCGGTGGGGCCCCAAGGGGGCTTGGTCAAGAGGAGGTGGCGCAGGAGGCGCCCGCAAGGCAACCTCCGGACTCGAGCACGTGGGGGCGAACCCCGAGGCCTCTAAGCCCGACCCTCGTCCGGACTCCATGCGGAACCTTGATGGTTCCGAGTCCGCAAGCGGTCCTTCGCAAGAAGGTAAGACACCGTTTCCTCCGTCCAACCGGAGGCACCGGATAGCTTCTTGGAGGCGCTTAACGGTGCTTCCATCGAGGAGGAGCATCGCCTTTATTACGAGTGCGGTGATCCGGACGATTCGATCTGCCAAGAGCGGGCTGACGAAGCCTGTACCAGCCTTCTAACAGGCTTTGAGGTAAGTTTAGAATATGTAAAAATATTACAGCATAGACAGTAGCCCCTGATGCTTAGTTCGGTGTTCGGAAAGAAAAGCTGGACTAAGGATCTAAAAAGATATACGCAGGAGTCTAACATAAGTGTGTCAATATGGGAATGCAGGCTATGCTGCTGACCTCTGCCGCATTGACTGCGGAGGTCGATGCATTGAAGCAGAGCCTCGAGCGGTCCGAGAACGAGCTCGGCCTTGCCAAGAAGCATCTCGAGGACAAGGAAGGTAAGTAATACCTTATTAAAGAAACACCTTATAGAAAAGGTTTTGGTTGCAAAAAATAACAGGAATAACTTGGGTACTACAGGGGCCACGAACGAGGTGGCGACCCTGAAGGAAGCAGTGTCCGTGGCTGAAAACAAAGCTGCCGCGGAGCGCACTGAGCGAGAAAAGGGGGAGGCGCAGCTGGCCAAGGTACGGCAAGAGCTCCAAGCTCTCGTGGGAAAACACGAGAGTTTGGAGCGTGACTCGAAGACTCGAGAGTCCGAGCTCGCCTTGGCTCTTGATAGTGCCAAAGCTGCTAAGCCTGAGGCCCAAAAAGCCCTCCAAGAAATTGAATCATTAAAGAAAATAGCGGCGGGTAAGGCATTCTTTATGCAAAGCAAGCATGTGAAAGTGAATTACCTATTACTTACCCGGATTCGGAGCTCTCCAGGAGCATTCGCAGATCTGCCTCGTAGTGTATCGGATGCTGCCGCGTTCTACCGCACCAAGGAGGGGAGCTCAACGGAGAAGGTGTTCTAGTGTCAATATGCTGAGGCCGGACATCCGGTGCCCCTAAGCGACCAGCTGAAGCAGCTGGTCGAGCTCCACAAGGTCGCCGAACAGGCCATGAAGGGCCTTATAGTTCGGCTGTGGCCATTGGAAGCCATGCAGGGAGCTACTTGGCTTAGTGCAGCGGCTGGTGGGCCTTGTCGGCAATTGAAGTCATCAAGCGCTCCGTCTGCATTGAAGGTGTCCGTCGGGCCCTTGCCCGTGCTAAAGTGTACTGGGGCAAGCTGGATGTGGAGAGCTTGTGATGGACGGGCCACCGAAGGGCAAGGAGCATTGCACGCCCGAAATGTACTATGAGGGCCTCCTAAAGGGTGCCCGCCGAATAGCGGATGAGTGCTCCAAAGATGTAATTTTTTAATGGACTCACATTTGTTATCCTGTACGCTGAAAACTTGTTCATATGCGCTAAGCAACGCTACTTAATTTAAAATATTACCTTCTGTGCGGCCGTTTATCAAATTTGAGAGATGGCAAGTCGTTGGCTTCAGCCCCCATGCCACAGTCTTTGGGGTGTTGGGATAAACTTGAGCACTCTTGTTCCCATTCTTGGGTCCATCGAGGAGGCGCTCAACACAACGAACAAGGCAACCGGACTTATAATGCTTGAACACTCTCACTTAGCCGTAGAATTCTATAATTTTAAATTTCGTGAAGCCCCTAGTATTCGGAAGACCGAGTTCGGGCGCTATCACGCCTTGGCGGACAATTCCGGTTCCTCGCTCTAGCGACATAAGTCTTTAGGGGCCGAAAAGACCTCTCGAACAGCGATCGCTCTCGCCCTATCATGACGGTCAGTTTAGCTTTCCATCGAGGTGCTCGACCCAGCTCAAGCTGGGCGCAATCGCGATGGTTCTCCGATGCTACCTTAGCGATATAACGGAACGTAAGGTACCAAAACACGGAGCGGGCAAATCCAACTATTGACCCAAGACATGATTCGGAGCCGATTCATATAATGCTATAAGTTCGGGGTGCCATACTTGTGAAAGTGTTCGGACTTATCACAACATAATTTTGGGGTACTTAAGCCCCTGGTGTATTGGCCGTACCAAAGTGTACGGGTGCAACATGTCATGAAATGAACATATATATAGATAAAGAAAGGAGTGCAATAATAGGCAAAAGCTATGTATTGTTTATTCAAAAAGGTACTGCAATGAAGGAAGAACGCTACAAATAGTGCGATAAGCAAGGGATGGGACTATCTAACATGTCCCCCTCCACGGGTAAGCTGCGGGATGGTATGTAAAACAGGTATAATGGTCGTAATAGAGACCACCTGAACACTCGACGTGGCTTTACGCTTCCCAGCTGTTGCATCGTGAGTTCGGCGATTCTAGTGCGGACGGGACTTCGAAGACGGAGTCTGAAAGTAAGAAAAAGGAAGAAAAGGAAAAAGAAAAAGAATGACACAATCGGGGCCCCAGTGCGGTTGAGCCGCATTCAGCGTGCCGTGGTCGTGCCCTCCCTTATGCCCATGGTATCTCCGGGCGTAGTTATGTACGCGTAATCTTGGCTTCGCATTTCGCGAGGGCTGGGGTTGGGGCGGATTACTCTGGCGATGCTTGAATCGTGCGGGGAGGTCTTGTTGTAGGTTACTCGGGCTGCTGGCGATGTCCGGGCGCTTAGTGGCGGACTCGAGAATTGCTGTGAGAGGCTACTTTGTACCTCCGCCGAGGAACGCCGTGTGCTCCTCCGTTCGGAGAGAGCGTTCGGTGTTTCCATTGACCGTGATTACTCCTAGAGGGCTGGCATCTTGAGCTTGAGGTATGCATAGTGCGGCACCGCATTGAACTTTACAAATGCGGTTCGTCCGAAAGCGATGCATGATAGCCATCTGCTGAGCAGGACTATGTCGAAGATTAACTCTTGGCTCGGAAGTTATCCGGGATCCGAAGACCACCGAGTGTAAGCGAGCACGCACAATTGGCCTCTACACCGGTATGGCGCCTTTAAAGGTCGTCTTTGTAGGTTTAATCCTTGAGGGTCTATGCCCATTTTGCGCATTGTATCACGATAAAGCAGGTCGAGGCTGCTACCGCCGTCCATCAAGACTCGGTGAGGTGAAATCCGTCGATAATTGGGTCAAGAACCAATGCAGCGAAACCGCCGTGGCGGATGCTAGTGGGGTGGTCCTTCGATCGAAGGTGATCGGGCGGGAAGACCATGGGTTGAACTTGGGCGACGGCTCCATCAGCGTATCGTCCCTTAGCGCGCGCTTCGCTCCCTTTGGGTATATGGGTTGCGTATATCATGTTCACCGTCCGCACTTGTGTGTGAAAACCCTTCATCCTCTATTGTTCGGCAGTTGGGGCTCTTCCTCGTCATCGCTATGCAGCCCCTTGTCATTGAGTTGGCACTTAACTTGCGCTTGCTTGAACACCCAACAATCCTGTTGGTGTGATTGGCTGGTTTTAAGGTGCCATGTATCTGGAACAAGCGATCGAGTATTCGGTCCAAGTTGGACGGGCCCTGGGTATTTATTTTGAATGGCTTCGTCCGCCGACCGGGTTTAGAGCCTCTGAATCCGGCATTGACGACCGTATTTTCAGCATTATCGCCGTTAATGCGGCGCTTGTTCTTGTTGCGAGGCGACCTGCCATTGCTGTCCTTGGTATCCGAACTATCAGGGTGTTTGGCCAAGTTGTTGCTTCGAGCTAGCCAGCTGTTCTCTCCCGCACAAAAGCGGGTCATGAGTGTTGTGAGGGCTGCCATGGATTTTGGCTTTTCCTGTCCTAGGTGCCGGGCAAGCCACTCGTCGCGGATGTTATGTTTGAAGGCAGCAAGGGCCTCTACATCCGGACAGTCGATGATTTGATTGTTCTTTGTTAGGAACCGTGTCGAATTATGCGGCGATTCTTACGGCTGCTGAATTATGTGGCTAAGGTCATCGGCGTCTCGGTGGTCGCACATATGTGCCTGGAAGTTATCAAGGAATGCGGCTTCGGGTCCTCCCACCAACCAATTGATTCTGTGGCAAGCTGTTGAGCCAATGCCGAGCTGGTCCTTTATGCTTGAGTGGGAGGTATTTGATGGCATGTAGATCATCACCGCGGGCCATGTGGATATGGAGGAGATAGTCCTCGATCCGGACCGCGAGGATCTGTGGTACCATCGTATGATTCGATGTTTACGGGTTTGAATCCCTCGATTTGATGATCCATTACTTCATCTGTGAAGCATAGTGGGTGTCTTGGCGCCTCATGTTGGGCTATATCACGATGTAGCTCATATGAGCTTTGTCTCTTGTGTTCGGCCCGGCGGGTTTCTTTGTATCCGCGCGACGGTAATCATCCGCGTCGTTGGCGCACGCGATCCGTAGATCGATCTTGTATGTTTTGCCTTATCCTCCAATATATCTCGCAAGTCCGTAGCGTTTTCCCATGCCTTGGTACTTTTTGGCGGCGTCGGGGTGTGGCTTGAGCGGTGGGCGAGAGGCTTCTCTGTCATGACCACGGGTGGGCGGTCTGCCATGTCGTCTTGTTGGTGACTTGGGTGCTTCCTCCTCGATCGAGGCAACGGCCTGCGTTTGGGGTAGCTTTTGGAGGCGTTGAGTTCATACTCTTGGCTGCAAGGACTTGATCCATCTGTCAGCTAGCGAGTCTTAGTCAGCTCTAAGTTGTTGCTGCTTTTCTTGAGGTTGCTTCGCCGTGGCTATAAGCCTGCATTTGAAACGCTCCTGTTCGGCAGGATCCTCAGGCACGACAAATTCGTTGTCGTCGAGGCTTGCCTCATCTTCGGAGGGAGGCGCATAATTATCGTCCTCGACCTCTCTTTCTTCCGCACTATCGTGCAGACTTGCTTCTCCCTCCTCCTGCTTTGAGTCCTGCTTTGGAGGGTTGTCTTCAGCGCTGTCAGGGGTGTTATTATCTCCGTGCGGAATCACCATTTTATTGTGGCGGGATTTAGAGCGGCGCCACGCGGCGTCGGCCGGTTGCTTCTTGGAGGGTCATCCTCCGTTGTTCCATCGCCGTTCCCATCTTTTGGGATGTCCACCATGTATATGTCGTATGATGAGGTGACCTTCGATTGCCACTGTGGGCTGGGTCTTGGTCGTCTCCGGCATCGTCGTCCATACCGTCGATGTCTTGGTCGAAGTCGAGCATGTCGGTTAAATCATCGGCAGTGGCTACAAAGTGGGTGGTGGGTGGGCGTTGAATTTCTTCGTCATCCGTATCCCAACCTTCTGTCTGGTCGGCCAGGCTCTCGGGATAAAGAGAGACTTTAGTGAATTCAGGATGTCGCCAAAGGCGAGTCTTGAAAGATGTCATGACGATGAACTCCATGACCGGCGTAATCGGATTCGATTGGTAGGGGCGTGAAGGGTTTGGAGTCGGAGAGGAGTCCGGCACCTGAGTCGAGGTCTTTGGAAAGGACGAGGGCGGAGTTCGCCTCATTCGCCGTGAGATCGTAGCCCCGGCGGTGTCCAACCACTCGTCCTCGTCGGGAATCTGGCTCCGGATTAAGGGTCGGGGCGGATCTTTGGTCGCGACCTCCGGCACTGTTGACTGCGAGCTAGATCATGCCCATCGAGACAGTGCGGCACGCTTCGGCTGCGGCTCGAATCCGTCGAAGATCAAGTCTCCGCGGATATCGCCACATAGTTCAAACTTCCAAATCTGACACGATGGCGGGCGTAGATTTCGATCTGCTCCGGATGGCCAAGCGAATTGCCCGCGATGCAAAGCCGCCGAATACAAAGATCTGTCCGGGAGAAAAGTCTCACCTGGACGCGTCGTTGTTGATGATCGGAAGGAGCCATTGGGCCTATCGGTGGCGCTACGGAGGAACTCTCAATGAAAGCACCAATGTCGTGTCAAAACCGGCGGATCTCGGGTAGGGGTCCCGAACTGTGCGTCTAGGCGGATGGTAACAGGAGACAAGGGACACGATGTTTTACCCAGGTTGGGCCCTCTCGATGGAGGTAATACCCTACTCCTGCTTGATTAATATTGATGATATGGGTAGTACAAGAGTAGATCTACCACGAGATCAAGGAGGCTAAACCCTAGAAGCTAGCCTATGGTATGATTGTTGTTCGTCCTACGGACTAAAACCCTCTGGTTTATATAGACACGGATAGGTTAGGGTTACACAGAGTCGGTTACAATGGTAGGAGATCTACATATCCGTATCGCCAAGCTTGCCTTCCACGCCAAGGAAAGTCCCATCCGGACACGGGACGAAGTCTTCAATCTTGTATCTTCATAGTCTTGGAGTCCGGCCGCGATGATAGTTCGGCTATCCGGACACCCCCTAGTCCAGGACTCCCTCAGGAGCCTCTCCCTAATCGAGCTCCCGGCTGCGGACCCGGAGGAGAAGAAAGACAAGGCCAAGGACATGAAGCACAAAGGAGCAGCCATGCTCGCGGCGGAGCCAGACACCAAGCGTGGCAGAGACCAGCCCGAGTCATCCAAGAGCAGTCGACCATTTTGCACCTTCCATAACCTGCATAGCCACAACTCTAGCAACTGTCAAGAGCTCAGAGCCATTCGAGAGGGACGCTTCGGTCAACGCCGAGAGTGCAACGACCGGGGCTACGGCCGAGGAGGAGGACATGGTGGCGGACGCTGGGGTGACCGTGGCCCATTCCAGGAGTGGCGCAACCAGCCTCCTGAGGACCGCTGCCAGGATTAGCCTCGCGAGGGCGCCTGGAGGGATCAGCCTCGTGAGGAGCGTCCTGAGGGCAACGCCGGTCTTCCTCCACTACCGCCACCACCAAGAAGGAATGATGACCACCATCAAGATGAGGGGGCTGGGGGCTTCCAGGAGTCGCGTGCTATCGCCTGAGCCTCTCAGCGTATCTTCAAACAGTTTGCTCGTGAAGTGAATGCAGTCCTCCCCAAGCTCGAGGCCACGAGCCCGCTCAGATGGTCCAAGTGCGCCATCACGTTCAGCTCGGTAGATCAGCTCAAGTGCGTGGCTATCGCTGGCGCCCTCCTGATGCTTTGTTCATCAGTCATCCGCAACGTGCAAGTCACCAAGACCCTCATCTATGGCGGAACGGGGCTCAACGTCCTGTCCGTTGACACGTTCGACAACCTCCAAGTGCCGTATGACCAGCTTCAGCCCACTAGGCCTTTCTCAGGAGTGACCGACAGCTCCACTACCCCGATCGGGCAGGTCTTCCTTCTCGTCACCTTCGGAGAACGCAACAACTACCGCACCGAGCTCATCGACTTCGACGTCGCACACATCCTTCTGTCGTACAATGCCATCCTCGGGTATCCAGCCCTGGCCATGTTCATGGCAGTGACGTACCATGGCTACAATGTCCTCAAGAAGCCAGGAAGCGGCAGAATCATCACAGTCCTGTGCGAAGAAAGAGATGCGGTGTGCTCCCTCGAGTGTGCCTTCCAAGCTGCAGCAATCGACGACCCCGACAGCAAGGGCGAGTGCCCTCCTGAGGCCACCCCCAAGAAGAAGAAGCAGTTGCTCCATGCAGGACCTCAGGAGGGTGGCGTCGCGAGTGGTACCTCGTCAGAATCAGCGCCCGCACCTAGGGCGCCTCCCTCCCTCGCATAGGAAGGCGCGCCTGGCGCCCTTCCTGGGAAGGGCTCGGGGGCTATCTTCTGGAGGGCCTTAGACCTCACCAACATCACAAGGGAGGCGCTCGGGCACCACTTGGAGGCGTGCTTCATTGCACGTTTTCCTCAGGAGAACACAGGGCGAGGAGTGCCCACCGCTCAGGAGTTCATCACCAAGACCACTCAGGAACTTCAAGACGCTAGGGCCATGCGCGGCGACCGCCGCTCACCAGGTGCAGCTCCCCATCCAGGCGAGGATGCCGGGCTGCGCGTCTGCATCGATGTCCCAGGGCTCAACAGGGCCGCATCTCAGGAGCTCTTTCTAGCCTTCGCGCGTGGGACGCTGCGAGGGCCCACTGCACAGCTATGTTCACATGCCTTTTGGCCTGCCGAGCGTGGCGCCTTCCTATCAGCGCAACTTGCGGCGCGCCTTGGCGTCTCAGGAGGCCAGGCACCACGCCGTCTTGACGGAGATGGAGACGGTCCTCAAGGAACCGCCTGGACCCCCAGATCCTCCCGAGGTTCAGGACCCCGGTGGCTCGTGAGGAGTGACCTCTTCACCGCGTACCTTCAGCTGCCCCAACATCCCTTCATCAACAGAACTAGGTGACATTTTCCAAGTTTATTTAGCTGGGAGCGCCCCCTGGGCTGCATCATTCCCAGGCCACGTGGGTTCGTCCCTGTGGCATGTACCCCCTTTCATGTCTTTAGCTTACCTTGCTAGGGTCGCCCCTTGGGCTGCATCATCCCCAAGCCGCTCGGGCCTGACCCAGTGGCATGTATCTTCCATGCATTTACTTAAAGCTACTATGCTTTCCATGCTTAATCTACCTATGACTATCACCTGCTCGATCGTCACCCACCATGGGAGCCGCACGCTAGCCGTCTTTCTTCAAGATCCTTCACGTGAGTAGGTTAAGCACGGCGTCTGTGCTCGGGCCCGTCCCTGCAGCGTTGATAAATCCAACAGTTGAGCCCTGTCTGGCGGGCCAGCCCCATTCACGTCACCTCCTTGGGACGTTGGTACTTGGCCTTCTCATGCGATGACCTCAGGAGATTTGTTCGGCGTAGGTTCTCTGACCACCTCGCAGGACCAGCGCAGAAAACAAAAACCAAGACCAGGCGCAACCCGCCTTGAGGTAGGGCCTCGTGAGTCCTGCTGGCTGGCTCACGAGTGCCCAACACACCTCGTCTA
>JAHIAM010006778.1:0-28682 GCA_021605205.1 Aegilops longissima
TCCTTGGTTTGGCCTCCTTTTCTTAGCCTTCTTCTCCGGCCCAAGGGGGCGGGACCCCGTCAGCGGGCTCCGCTGGGTCTTCCGGGCAAAGGCCAGGGACGTTAATTTGGGGCTCTTAAGATCTGTAAAGATTGGGTTTTTCCGCAGACAAACATGAAAAGAGTCCCATGGGTAAAATAACTCACCTCGCTGGGGCTGCAGGCGAATCCGGTCTTTGGGCGGATGTGGGACCCGCCCAAACATTCGGGCTCTTCGTGCGTGGTCGAAGACCTCCGGTGGGTTGGCGGAGAACCCCTTTGAAGGCCCTTGGGTGGGAGAATCCGGGATGAATCCGGAAGTTGACAAGCCGGGTTCTTGCCCCGGGGGCGCGTTTGGAGTCGGAAGGTTTCCCCTCGGGCCCTCCTCCTGTAGGCCTTGGGAACAACTAAGGGGCCGCCCATTTGGAGCCCGGGCTCTATTAGAAACTCGAGACCCGCTCCAGGGGCCCTCGGCCATAGGCTTTGGCCACTTGCCAACCATGGGTCCGCCCCTTCGCCGCCCAAACCCTTGGCCGTTGAAATCTTCCCCTAGGCGGTGGGGGAATCCGGAGGAAGGCCTCCCTCGTCCCGGGGGGATTTCGGGGGGAGGTCTGGGTCCGGGAGAGAACAGACCGGCAAATGGGCGAAGTGGCCCCTAGTCCCGGAAATGGGGGAAACCCACCCCCTCAGGGGCTGGGGTTGGAAGAGCGCCCCGTCGGGAGCCTTCGATTTGTGGAATTATCCGGCCTGCACTTTGGAGTCCCCTGGGGGAATCCACCTCCTGGCTGGTTGGGAAGGTTGGGTGGGGTGTCCGCTTGGGGGGCATCTTGGTGGTGGCAAAGGGGAAGAAAGGTGGGTGGATCCTTACCTTTTGGAGGAGAACATGCCCCCCGTGTAAAACTGTTTTCCCGGGTTTGGCGGATGGGTTTAGTCCGTATTTAAAATCCCCAATAAGGGGCCGTCTTTTTGTAAGGCGTGGGAAACAACCCCCATGGGGTGGAATAGAAGATTCATATAAAGGCCTGGCCGGTGGTTGAAATTACGCCCTCGCAGCAAACTTGCAAAAGTTTTCCCTGGGGAGTGGCTTGTTTTCGAGGGCCTCCTTGGTTCAAAATTTATAAATTGGGGGGGGAACCCCTTGAATGCGGACAAATGGGGGGACCTGTCATTGAAGTGGGGGGCTCGGGGCACGGGGTTGGATAGCGAACTATCATTTGGCGGACCCAAGTATGGTCAAGTTGGATTCTCCGTGCGGAGGGACTTTCCTTGGCGTGGAAGGAAGTTGGGTTGGTTGGACTTAATTTCCGATCTTGTAAAATGGATTAAAACCGGAGGAGCCGTGGGGGAAATCAATCATAATAGGCAGCTTCTAGGGTTTACCTCCTTATCTCGGGTAATCATCTTGCTCCCTATATAAATTAATAAGCAGGGTAAGGGTAACCTCCTCAAGGGGTGAATGGAAAACATCTTCCTTTGTTTGTTACCCCTTCTCGCATTTCGGGACCCTCGGATTGGGTTTGCACACAAACCCTTGTTAAACTCTTAGTAGGACGCCTTCATTCCTACCCCCACTCTTTGTCATTGAACCCCGGGGTTGGGACCTTGGGGGGTTCTGGACTTTGGGAGTTGGGATTTTCCGACTTCATCGGCGCGGATCCGCTCGTTGGCTCCGTTCGTCGGGGACTCCGCCCCGAGGCCCACTGGCGTGGATGTGCTCCCCGTCCGTGGCCCTTTGCACCGGTGTCATGGGTTCCTGGGCAACCTCACCAGTATGGGTTGGCTCCTATGGTCCTCGCCCCAATCTCCCGGGGGTTTTCTCGAGGGCTTGGGTGGGGTACATGGTCCTTTGTCGGCCACCCCATCCGCGTGGCCAGAATCCTTGCCGTTCCCTCCCCTTGACTGCTCCAATGCGATAGCGTGACCGGGCAGGGTTACGATTCTGGAGGGTCCCATTCCCACCACATTGGAACGTCCAGCGCCCGAAAGACCGGACCCCTCACTTTGCTTGGGAGGGCCCCGTCGGGCATGGATGTTCCCTCCTTCTGGGAAACCCCGAGGCTCTCCTTGGGGATGCAACAGCCCTTTGGTGGCCTTTCGGCTGGGAACCTTCCGTTGGCCCTTGGGCACCCAAAGGCGAATCGGCGGCCCCTTTCCCCCCAACTGGTAATCGAACCCGACAAAATTTACAGCTGCCGCGAAATCAATTCACCTTCACGGAGGTGGGTGAGGTTTCACAAACGAATCTGCTCCGGCGGGAGAGACCCCGTCGACAGATGTAACATGTTAACCGACCGTGCGGAATTCGCACGGCCCATGCGGCGCCCGGCTGAGACTGGGGGCGGCTGCCTCAAAGGCAGAATATGGCCCGATTCTTGCAAATGGGTAGTGCCCTCCCCTCCCCAAAGGGGTCATCGCTCCCGGCGGGGGGGGAGCCAAACCCGGGTTGGGCGAAGATTCATCGACCCGGGGCCGGGCTTTGATCCGGATCTATTATCGTTCAAGGTTTGGCGGAGACCCGAGCTAAACCAGATAGCCATTTGTGGGGGATGTTCCCCAAAGGCTTCCTCCCCAGGGGGCGACCACGAAACCGGTGTTCCCCCAAACGGGTTTGGCGTTATTTGGGGTGAAAACCAAGTTTCCTTTGTTGAAATTTCCCCGGGGGCCCGCATTTGGGAGTGTTTGTCGGGGACATTTGAAGGACTTGCAAGCGACCAGCGAGGAGTTGTGGAGTTGCGGTCGTGTGCAAAAGTCGAGTGAAACTTGAGAGATTATATCGAAGGTGGATCACTTTGCACCACGATTGAGAATGTATCGATCACCCAGGCATCTGTGCCTTCAAAGAAAGTGTCAAAACGGAGAGTTGAGTTTGAAATTCGGCGAGACGGAGATATGACCACAGAGTCGGATGATGGAAGATTGCCACCAAGTATGCAAATGGTGAGGGAAGAGGATCGGCTCACAGGTGGTAAATACAAATCGGCCGCTAATGAGGGCGGCGGAGAAATTCGATCGGAGCTGAGGCGCAAAGCCGACCAAATGCTCCCGGAGAGCCTTAGCTTATGACCCGGAAAGTTCAGGGAAACCCAAGGGTCCTTGGAACCCCAAGAAGGTGAAAGACCAGGATGGAAATGACATGTTGGATTTGCCATGTCACATTCACACGAAAGAAGATGAAGAGGTAAACTCATTTGCCGAGAACATACCACTCGCCGATGTCGGCTCTTGATTCAGCGGTTCCAAGAAACAACCCAAGGATAAGGATAAGGAGGCGGACAAAATTGAGCACAAGATGGCGGTGGTGATGGATATCCCCGGTCAATTCCACGATGATTTTCTTTGCGTCGAGAAGCAAAAAGTCGATTGAAGGTTATCAATCGGAGAGTGAACTTAAAGTCGCTCAGTGACGTGAATCTCTGAAATGGCCCCGGACCATCATCACATTCGACCAGTCCGATCACCAGGCGCGCATTGTGCACCACACAGGAGCCAAGCATTGATGGTCGACCCGGTCGTCGAAGCACTCGGCTGACCAAAGTTACGATGGATGGTGGTAGTGGCTGAACATATGTCTGTAGAAGCGTTGAAAGGGATGGGCATTCCGATGTCCGGACTCGATACGATAACATGAGCTTCCACGAGTCATTCTGGAAAGAAGGCTTGAGTGACTCGGCCATTAATTGCTCTTGATGTAGTTTTGGTGATTCAAAGCATTTCCGGAAAGAAAAGTTGACCTTTGAGTCGTGGATTTCAGGCGCTTATCACGCTATTACGGGAAGGCGACATATACCGCGTTTCATGGCGAGACCATGTACGTGTATCTTAACTGGAGATGCATGGTCCCAAAGGCGTGATCAGCATTACGGGCAATCGGAAGAAAGTGGAAGAATTAGTGCTTCGGAAGAACTCTAAGATCGCCCGATTCTCGGTTAAGCGATGGTAGAGCTACAAAAGTATCGAGCTACAGATCAGAGTGATTTGTTGCGAGCTAAGAAGCCATGCTGGTTGACATTCCGATCGACCGGTGAGGCGAAACGGGTTCACATTCACCCGACTAGTCCCAATGCTACTCGACCAACATCTCAACAACACTCAACTCAAAATAGGAAGGCGCTCATCCGGTTCCTCAAGTGAGAACTGGGACATCTTCCGCATGGAAACTGGCGACATGCGGGAGTATTCGAGGGGCTGGCTGAGCATCGCCTATGAAATCGACAAAAAGTCAAACCGGTTAAAGAATATCTTGGCGGTCCCATGTCGAGGAAGAAAAGGCCATTAGCGAAGAGGTGGCTCGGCTCTTAGCGGCGAGTTCATCCGAGATCTACCACTCCAGTGGCTGCCAATATCATCATGGTCCCCAACAAGGACAAATCGTTGCGCATGTGCATCGATTTCAATTATATCAATCGGGCCTGCCCGAAAGATCATTCCCTCTTCCTCGCATTGACCAAATAAGTCGACTCAAGCTGCGGGATGTGAGAGGTTGTCTTTTTTTAGGCGCCTATTCCGGGCACCATCTGATCCGTCTGTATGGACCCGATATGAAGATTAAAACAGCATTCATCACTCCATTCGGATGCTTACATTATGTCACCATGCCATTCGGTCTCAAGAATGCGGAGCCACATTCATGAGGATGATTCAAGTGTTTGCTCACTCAAATCGATCGGAATGTAGGCGTACATGGATGATATAGTGGTCAAGTCATGAAAGGTTCCCGACACATTGGCTGACCTTGCTGAAACATTGCCAATCTCGGGAGGTATGATATCAAACTTAACCCATCAAAGTGCACATTTGGAGTTCCTGGTGGAAAGTTACTAGGTTTCGTTTACTGGCGAGGAATCGATGCTAACCAAAAGGTTGGCACTATACTCGAATGGCATGCAATGCGTGCATGCGATGTCCGAAGCTTTTACTGGATGCTTGGCTGCTTTAAATCGATTCATCTCGCCTCGGTGAAAAGGCATTGCCTCTTTACCGGTGATGAAAAGTCAGACAAGTTCAGTGGACTCGGAAGCTGATGCAGCGTTCTTGAGCTCAAAGCTACTGCTCTCACCAATGCCGGTGCTTGCTTCTCCCTATCGGACCAAAGAGCCTTTGTTGCTTTACATTGCAGCCCTTTGGACAGAAATAAATGCGTGCCATTACTTACGGTCGAGTAGGAAGAAGAAGGAAAAGCCTTCAAAGTTCAACGCCAAGTTTATTATCTTTACGAAGTCTTGACCCCATCAAAGCAAAGATACCCTCTACTATCGGAAGCTTGTTTATGGGATCTATATGACCACAAAGAAGGTTGCTCATTATTTCTCACGATCATTCCATTCGATCAGTCGATGATGCCCCATTGTGGGAAATTCTTCATAACGAGAGATGCAAGCTGGTCGAGTGGCAAAATGGGCGATTAGACTCCTTCCCTTGATATCAAATTTGAGGCAAAAAGCCATCAAGTCCCAAGCAATAGCAGACTTCCTGCCGAGTGGACTGAACAGCAGACTTCGACTCAAGTTCACTCGAACCTTTGGACTATGTTTTCGATGGTTCCAAGATCTTTGAGCAGTTAATTGCAGGGGTTGTATTGGTTTCCCCGAGGAGATAAGCTCAAATATGTTCTCGATTCACTTTGATTCTTTCAACAACGAAGCGGAATATAAAGCACTCTGTATAGGTTGCGCATAGCCATTTCACTTTCGGCGTGCAATAGCCTTATGGTCTCTGGCTGACTTCGTATCTCGTTGTTAATCAAGTGATGAAGGAGTGGGATGTCGAAGCCCGGCTATGACGGGTTCTTTGTCATCTGATGAAAATTTGGAGAAGAAATTCGAGGGGTTCGAGCTTCATCATATACCCGGTGAAAAATCAAGCTTGCGGATGATTTGGAAGATAGGGTCAGAGGAAGCCATTCGGTATTATATTTTTAGACACATTCATGCACCATCGGTGCAGGAGGATCCTTTCACGCGAAGAAGCCCGCAGCAAAATAGTGCCAATGATCCGATTGAAGTTGAGGTCCCGGCCGTAGTGCGACCTGATTATGGAAGTTGTGGTCATCACTCCCGTGGACCGATGCATTACATTACATATATCCTAAGAAAGCTCCCGAGAGGGATGAAGAGGGCTCGATGAGATCGTCAATCGATCCAAAGGCCTTCTGATGACCAAGGACAGTTTATGCAGGAAGCCTTGCTGAGTCGGCGAGAAGTGTATCACGCCGGAGAAGAAAGTGAATAATTCTTGAAGATATCCACTTTCGGGGACCTGTGGCCATCATCGTCCTCTCCGGACCATTGTGCTAAAGCATACCTATGAGCGAGTTTCTTGGCGAAAGCAAATGAAATAGCAAAAGAAATAGTCGACAAGTGTGAAGAGTGTCGGTTCTATTCAACAGGTCACTGCACAAGCCGCCTCAGCCTTGAAGACCATTCACTTAAATCGGCCCTTCATTGTTTGGGGATTAGACATGATTGGACGCTGAAGCGCGCAGAAGTGGCTTCACTCATTTGCTAGTAGCGATCGACAAGTTCACCAAGTGGATCGAAGCCAAGCCCATCAAGAACCTTGATGCATGCCTGCTATCGGTTTCATCGAGAGAGTTGATATTCGGATATGGAGTTCATAGCATCATCACCGACAATGGGTCAAACGATAATGACAAGTTCAAAGCCTTTTAGCGCCTCTCGGGGCCGCAGCGGGTCGACTATGCTTGATTTGCCCATCCTCGGTCGAATGGACAAGCGAGCATGCAAGCGGCCTCATTCTCAAAGAGGCTGAAACCACGGCTGATCGTGATCTCAAACGCATAGCGGGAGCTTGGTCGACGAACTTCCATCAGTTCTCACGAGGATTGTGACGACCACTCCTAATCGGTCATTTGGAGAACTCCATTCTTCTGGTCTATGGAGCTGACGCAGTTACGCGAGTGACACCGCTTCACAATCTTGCCTCGAGTTGAATTATACTCACGAAGAAGAAGCGGAACAAGCCGGCAAGATGCGATCGACCTCTTGGAAGAGGAGAGGAGATGGCCTGATCGATCGACTATCTATCTCACCCAGACTTGCGTCGATTCCATGCCCGGAAATGTGAGGACTCGAGCCTTCCAGAGGAGATTTGGTCCTCCAGGTGGATCATGAAACCACACAAGCTCGCTCCCACTTGGGAAGGTCCTTCATCGTCACAAGAGTTCTCCACAGCGGCGTATCATCTCTAGCGTTGATCGCCCAGATCGGCAGGCCAGCCTCGAGCTTGGAATGCGGAGCTGCTCCACCCCTTTATGCTAAATACTCACTCCGGTTGAGATGTAATAAAAGTAGTTTTGTAGGTTGTTTATCTAAGACAAGAATGTTATAATTTTCCCGGTGATTGGTATTACTTTTTTGTTGAAATTTCCCCCGAGTGGGTGGCTTAGCTGCGAATCCGGTTAAGCTAAGTTTGTAAAAAAAGTCCTTTCGAGTGTGAGAGCAGTCTCTCACTTTCGGGGGCTTAGCTGCGAATCCGCTTCGCCTAAGTATTCAAATCCTACAGGTGGAAGCCAGCCTCCCACTTTCAGGGGGCTTAACTGGAGTCCAAGTACTCGCCTAAGTATTCAAAATCCCTGCAAGTGGTGAGGCAGCCTCCAACTCGGGGCTTAGCTGCAGTCAAGTACTCGCCTAAGTATTCAAAATCCTACCCGAGGTGAGGCAGCCTCCCACTCGGGGCTAACTACCAGTCAAGTACTTGCCTAAGTATTCAAAAATCCTGCAAGTGGTGAGCCGGCCTCCCTTTCGGGGACTACTTCTTGCAGTCCAAGTGCTAGCCTAAGTATTCCAAATCCCTACGGAGTGGTGAGCCCAGCCTTCCACTCGGGAAGCAGCTGCAGTCAAGTACTCGCCTAAGTATTTAAATTCTGCCCGAGTGGAGAGTCAGCCTCTCACTCAGGGGCTTAACAACAACCAAGGATTCGCCTAAACATCCAAGATAATGAGGCAGCAAGATACGGTGAGGTGCAGGTGAGCTGCTACCTTCTCCTTCAAAGCTACACCATAAAAAATCCTACCAGGTGGAGAGCAAACCTCCCACTCGGGTGTATGCTAGCAGCCAGTGCTGCGCCTAAGTAATAGAAATCCTACTGTGATGAAGCAAACCTCCCACTCGGGGCTTACTGCAACCAGATGCTACGCCTAAGTAATAAAAATCCTACAGGAGTGGAAGCAAACCTCCCACTCGGAGAGCGCTTAGCTGCAGCCAGTGCTGCGCCTAAGTAATAGAAATCCTACAGTGGAGAGCAAACCTCCCACTCGGAGCTTAGCTGCTACCGGTGCTACGCCTAAGTAATAAAAATCCCTCTTAAGTGAAACAAACCTCCCACTCAAAACTAAGCCGCAACCAGTGCTACGCCTAAGTAATAGAAATCCTCTGAGAGAGGCAAACCTCCCACTCGGGGCTTAACTACCAACCGATGCTACGCCTAAGTAAAGGAATTCATCCCAATCCATAAGGGCCAATGAGTGCAGGTCATTGGTACCTTCTCCTTGAGCTTAGCCACAAGAGTACAGCGTCACGGTCCATCCCAATCCAGGGCAAGCGCAACGAGGTGCCAGGTTGGCTGCTACCTTCTCCTTGAACTTAAGCCACAAAGTACAACTTATGCGGTCCATCCCAATCCACTTAAGAGACTGACGAAGGTGCTTGGTCGGCGCTACCTTCTCCTTGAGCTTACGCCCAAAGTACAATGTGCGGTCCATCCCAATCCGCTTAAAACAGTGAGGTCGATCGCGGTCATGCTCCATCTCTACGAAAGATAGATGAAGTACAAATCGATTGGAGTTTCACCTCAAGGATACTACTTACAACCATGAAATATATTCCGAATGAAGAGCAAAGTTCTCTCGAAGCAAAATAAAGCATGTTCAGGATAGATCAAGTTAGGATAAGCGTCCCTACGGATCCAAAAGTGCTCAGGCGTTAAGCACATTAAAGTTGTCCGATTACAAAAACCTTTCGGCATTCCGAGGCAAATTTAGCGTGGGACTTAGAAGTTTTACTCCTCACTGGTGGAGGACTGGAAGGTGCAATAAAGCTGGTGAAAGTCGATTCAAATCATTGTGTCTGAATTAGCGAGTAGCGATGAAGGTCTCCATGAAAGATACTGAGTCATACTTCCTGGTGTTGTAACTTTGAGGGATGCCGGCTTGTCCTCTTCGCTTCCTTGCGGTGGACACTGAACGGAAACGAACAACATCAGCACCAAACCTGGCGGAAGACTTTTCCATTCTTGCACTCGACTTGGAATCTCATCGGATCGAGTCATTAAGAACTCAAGGTCATTACAGGCGTCGATGCGGCGAGAGAGTTGAGTCGATCAGCGACGTTGCAGCTTCGGTCGAGCAAGATAATCCACCACGCGCTAAGCAGACTTAGTCAGAGCACATTCATAGCAACCGTCCTTCACGGGGAGAGTTGATGGGGTCGAGGCTGGTTTCCACTCGTATGGTTTCTTCTTGAAGTTTTGTGAAATTCTGAAAACACATCTCAGATTCAAAATAACAATCATCACGATGAGCGGTGATAACAAAGGCGGTCGGGTAAAAAGATTACCTTCTAGCACGAGAAAGCACTTCTTGGCGAGCCCTCAAGATAAATCTCCGAGACCATTTAAGGCTTCCCTTGATTAGTTGACCTTATCAGACGAGCAATCTTGTCGTTCTTGATCGACTAACTTCCTTGTTGGCAGCGTCAAGGCGGCTTTCATTCAACATTCTCGTCTTCAAGTTTGTCGTAGAGGCAGGTTTCTCTTCAGCGAGAACTGTTTTCTCCAAAGCAGCATACAATGCTTTGCAAGGTCGAGGTCTTTCTTCTTGAGTCTCTTCAGTTTTACGCCAAAGCAACAATGAGAACAGAGTTGAGAATGAGCGAGAAAAACAAAGGCGGTCGTCAAAGTTCTCACCAGCCATACCTTTTGCTTCATCCTTCCATACGCAAATTCTCACAGCAAGCTTCAAGTCGAGGTTGAGCTGGATCATTTTGTTCTCTAACTTTCGGTATAGCGAGCCACAAGCTTCGCAAAGATTTCTACAAATAGTCAATCAACAAAAAGACATCAAAGACAGGATCACTTCCAGTGACTAAGGAAAATACGTAGCATTTCTAAGACTACAGTCGAATCAAAACATTCGACGGTAGTCTCGAGGACTACACCGAGGTGCTTCAATGCGTGCTTACTTGGTTTTACCAATTTAGTTAGACCGATCGACCAAAGAGGCAAAAGGTTATGATTCTAAAACCATGGCTAATTGTCAATGGTCCGGTAGTGGTAAAAAAGATATTAGACCAGTTCTTTAGAAGCTATAGTGTTGCCGCGATCCACCATAGTCTCGGGGACTACACGAGTGGGTGCACTCAGCGTGCCCCCACGGTTTTACAGTTCCATTCGACTTGGTCCGACCAGGCCGAGTGAAAGAAGTTCAAAGTATAAAGACTATAGTATTTACGCATGATCCACCATAGTCTCGGGGACTACACCAGTGGGTGCACTTTCATGCCCCACAAAAACTCAATCGACACACCACCCAATGGGTGTCTGAGATATGGAAATCTTGAGAAAAAAGCGGTTTCAGGTAGCATGTCCTATGAGCAAGCAGTTTCAGGGTAGCATATCCTACTGAGCAAGCAGCGATCGACTTACTTGGACATTGCTGCGGAGAGGCTGAACTAGCATCATAGGCGCTGGCTGGCCTCTCGGACTGCCTTCACTTGCTCCATCATGATCCCTGCACTGGCGTATAGCCTCCTTAGCAGCACTCACTTGGTCTTCGAGAGGCGTGGTGTATAGCAAAAAGGGATGGTGGATCAGCGGTCGATGAAGTGGGTCGGGCACTTGTCGGTGATGACCAAAAACCACGAAGCCAGTGGAGTTGCCTCCCTCGGAAACCAGCGTCTCAGTATCGTCACAAGCTGGAGCAGCCTTGGCAGCGAGGCACCCTCTTGTTCTTCCTCTTCCTCAACGGCCTTCCTCGTCATCGCCGGGAGATCAATGACATGGCGGAACTACAAGAAATATTCAAAAGTAAACATGGAAATCAATCGACTAAAGTGTGAAGCTAGGAGAGATCATACCAAGGTTGGAGGTGGCGGCATCTTCCATTTCACGATCTTCATGCTTGGCTGAGGTCTAGGAGGTAGAAATACTACGGATTTCAAAGAATCGGTTAATCAGTCATCAAGTCGACCAAAAGTACACTCATGTTGAATAGGGAAATACAAGTTCTGCTGATTACCGGAGATGGTAGGAATGACCATCCGCATCTTAGAGCAGGGCCTTCGCCCGGCTTTGGCGACGTTGCTCGAGATTGCTTGGCGGTTTTTCGGTCGGCCTGAGGGAGATTGTCGAGGAGTAAACCCCGTCTGCCTTGATCAAGCATAACAGCTTTACCGCGCCCGGCCGCCGGGTCATCGTCAACTTGGACCTTCCTTACGGCGGGGAGGATCGGCGTCTTCCTCCTCTTCCTCCTCCTCCTCCTCTTCATTAGAGCTGTCGTCGCCCTCATCCTCCTCGCCATTGGACTCCCATTCCTCCACGGCTTTCCTCCTTCCTTCTTCTTCTTCATTTGGTTCCTGCGCCCGTTGGAGCATCAGGTACATCTCAGTGATGGCCTAGAAGACAACAAAAGCAAGGTAAAAAGTCGGTCGGCAATTTGCATCAAAAGCGAATGAATGCGGCGGAATCACGATCCGGAGATAAGTGGTTTATACCTTATGCCTTCGTAAGTATATGGTCAGTGGGGAATCCTCCTAGCTCCATGAGATTATCTTTGTTTCCTGTGATAGCAGTCATCCACTTCTCCGGCGTAGCGTCTTCAACCTCTGTGGATGGACCCGAGTGGTATCTTGATGCGGAGTACATCCACATCGGATAACCTCGGTATTGGAGTGGCTGAATCGCCGTCGAAGGAAAACTTCGAGAAGATCCATGCAGATCACCCCGTCATGGTCTGAATGAGCTGGACTACGCGTTCCATCAACAATTTCACTTGGGCCTTCTCCTCTGGTAGCACCTTGAGGGAAGATGGCATTCACTCGACTCATGGAGAAAGGAGGGAGTCGAGTTGACTTCTTGTCCCAATTTGGTCTTAGCGATGTAGAACCGGTCGTTGCCACCCTCTAATGAGTCGGGGAGAGTCATAGTCGGGAAGCGCTCTTCCCCTCATCCGGACCCGGAGTCCCCACACATCTGGATTACTTAGGTTCTCTTGTCATTCGGGTTCGTTTTCTTCACCGTCTGAGGCGACAAGTGAATATATGCTTGAAGAGGCCCAGTCTGCCGAGAGCCAAAGTTTTTAGCATACGACGACCTGGCGGCAAGATGAACAATGGAGTTAGAGTGAAATGATGGAGTTCGCGCTCCAGAAAGTTTCGAAACCCCGGAAGAAAAGGATTGTGGTGAGAAAATCCCGATCTCGTGGTGAGCTAGGAGGGCCGCTCACCCTCTTGGAGCTGCGGTTGCCACTCCGTTCTGGAAGCCTCGCCGACCATGGAGGATCAGCCCCTCGTTAGCCAGATCGTTGAGGTCCTTCTCAGTGATGGTCGGCGGATCCAACTCCTGGATCAACAAACTTGCGGCAACAGGCGATGAAGATCCGCCCGGTGGGCGCTCTCCCCTTTGCCTTCGCTTGCCGCCTTCACCCGCTCCAAGGCGCGGTCTTCTCCTTCACCATAATGGCCGGTGACGGGTACTAAGCTTCTTGGCGCTGGCGGGCTAAGCATGGCGAGGAAGATTTGGAGGCGGAGGAGGGAAGACTGAGTCACGTTGTTCAAAATACCCGTCCGATGCTTTATAAACCACTTAGGTGGCTATTTGGTAAACCGAACAATCCCATCAAATCCACAGCGAGTAGCGCCGCCTGATGCGTTAGCGAAAAAAGCGGCCCAGAGAATCAAAGGCGTCATCGTATTATCCCATCCGAGTGCGCAGTTTTCTCCGCTTAGCGCTTCCCAAAATTCAGATCATGAAATCCGCTAACCGGCGAACAACTTTGTCGAACGACAGATTTCCTCCGATCCGTCGCTCGGAAATCCTCAAGTTCTAAGTTCACTTTCGACAAATGTGAAGAATGGATCAAAATGTTGAAAAGAAATTAAGCGCCATCACTAAAAAGTCGTTGATCCGAGTAAGACACACTCCATAACACGAAGAACGAGTCGGAAAGATTATCAACTCCTTCCTCACTCAAACCTCGATCCATTCGAGGCTAATGATGAAGTCATGTACCTAGGGTAGGGTCATGGACCTGCCCAAAAGTACCCTCCCAAGGACACTTTAGCTAAAAAGCGGCCTTCCAGTCACCTGGTAGGTTTCCACTCGGCAGATTCAAGGACACTTTCGACCATGAAGACCCACTTTCGACCACGAGGGTCCAAGAGCCACTCGGTGTCCCAAGCGGTCTGTAGTTAAATAGTCTTTATGATCATAATGACACTTTATGTGAGGAGTTACCAATAGCCTAGCCTTATGCGTACCTTAAACCCTCCAGCTTCGTGGGCTGGCTGGGGTCTGGCGCACTCTCTATAAGCCACCCCCTCCACCAGTGAAGGGTTCGCACTTTACTGTAACACACATATATAATCCGATTCGACCGCCTCAGGAGCTCCGAGGGCGTGGGGCTATTACTTCCTCAAGAAGGGCCTGAACTTCGTAAATCCCTTGCATATACAACTTCTCCATAGCTAGGATCTTGCCTCTCCATTCCTACCCCCATTCTCTTTGTCGGACTTAGAACCCGACGAACTAACGCTGTCGTTGCGCGCCCTAGCTAGGCATAAAAGCGAGGATAGATATAGGAAGTTCCGTTTTGGTAGAGCAATTCTTCTATGAGGCATCTACCTTCTTTAGAATTTTCTTTATTTCTGGTAATTATCAAATTTTTAAGCAAAAGATCGAAAAATTCATTCATAGCAAATGGTTCCATAATGATGACAAAAGATTGGGATGAACACTTATAGATTTAAGATCTGCAGTTTCCTTACTAGATGATTCACCCTTATTCTTAGGAACATAAATAAGCTTAGTATTTTAGTATCTGAACTTGGAGTGTTGTTTACTGGAAGAACGCGGTTCCCAAGTTAGTAATAATACCCTCAAGTTTATCGATTCTAGTGGAATCTAGATTTATTTTCTCATTAACTAAGGGTTCCTTTTCCTTAATATTTTTCAAAGTCATTCCTACCTTAGATCCATCTTTGGGTAATTTGATTGTGGATCGTTTTATCAAGATTTTCAATTGATTCAATGGTAGAAACTTTATTTTCAATAATTTCAAGTCTTTGCATAACATGCTCCAAAGTTAACATAGTTCCATTAACCAAAAGAGGTGGTGAGCCAAATAAATCTATTAAAGCATTATAAGAATCAAAAGTTTGGCTGCAAGAAATTCCCTCATTAATAGTATCAAGGATATATCTATACAAAGGATTAGCACCTACATAAAAATTACGAAGAAGAAGCGGAAGTGGATTGCTTCTGGTAGATCTATTTTGAGCATTGCAAATTCTATACCAGCGTCTTTTAGATTTTCTCCCTCCCTTTGCTTAAAATTTAGAACTTCATTCTCGGGAGATAACGGAGAACATATAAGACTAGTCATGGCGACAAGCAAGCAAACTAACACACGAGCAAACAAGCGGAGACGAGGAGAAGGTAAATGGAGAGAGAAATTTGGGAAAGAGAGCGAATAAAGCAGCAAGGGTGAAGTGGGGGAGAGGAAAGCGAGAGGCAAATGGCAAATAATGTAAATCACGAGGAGATATGGGTTTGTGATGGGGTACTTGGTATATCTTGACTTAGCGAAGACCTCCCGGCAGCGGCATCATAAATCCTTCTTGCTACGTCATGAGCTTGCGTTGGTTTTCCTCACGAGAGGAGAGGGTGATGCAACAAAGTGTGGCGTAAGTATTATCCCTCAGTTTTGAGAACCAAGGTATCAATCCGTAGGGAGGCTCCTCAAAAGTCCACGCACCTACACAAACAAGCTGAGAACTTCGTAACCTCGCCAATAAAAGGGGTTCTCAATCCCTTCACGACCACTTGCGAAAGTGATATCTAATAAAGATAGTATGATAAGATAGATATATTTTTGGTATTTTATAATATAGATGCAAAAAGTAAAGATGCAAATAAAGTAGATTGGAAACAAGTATGATAAGAGATAGACCCGGGCCATAGGTTTCACTAGTGCCTTCTCTCAAGATAGCATAAGTATTACGGTGGGTGAACAAATTCTGTCGAGCAATTGATGAGAAAAGCGCATAGTTATGAGATTATCTAGGCATGATCATGTATATAGGCATCCGTCCATAACAAGTAGACAAACTCACCTGCTGCATCTACTACTATTACTCCACACATCGGCCAGCTATCGCGCATGCATCTAGAGTATTAAGTTCACCAGAAGCGAGTAACACATTAAGCAAGATGACATGATGTAGAGGATAAACTCATGCAATATGATATAAACCCCATCTTGTTATCCTCGATGGCAACAATACAATCGTGCCTTGCAACCCTTTACATCCTTTGGGTAAGGACACATAAAGATTGAACAAAGCTAAGCACTTCTCCCATGGCAAGAAAGATCAATCTAATAGGCCAAACCAAACTGATAATTTGAAGAGACTTTCAAGATAACTTAATCATACATAAAAGAATTCAGGAGAAGATTCAAATATCATTCATAGATAAACTTGATCATAAACCCACAATTCATGGGATCTCGATAAACACACCGTAAAAAGAGATTACATCGAATAGATCTCCACAAGAGAGGAGAACATTGTATTGAGATCCAAAGAAGATGCCATCTAGCTAATAACTATGGACCCGTGGAGTGCATGTGGTAAACTACTCACAACTCATCGGAGGGGCAAGGATGTTGATGTAGAGGCCCTCCGTGCTTGATTCCCCCTCCGTGAGTGTGCGACGGAGGCTCAAGATGGGATCTCATGGATCTGAGAAGGTTCTGGTGGTGGAAATTGTGTTTATTGGTGCCTTGGATGTTTTGGGTACATAGGTATATATAGGAAGAAGAAATGCGTCGGTGGCCACAGAGGGCCCAGGAGATAGAAGCGCCCAATGGCGGGGGCGCCCTCCTATCTCGTGGAGGCTCGGTTGCTTCTTGACTTGCACTCCAAGTTCTCTGGATCACGTTAGGCGAAAATCACGTTCGAAGGTTTCATTCCGTTTGGACTCCGTTTGATATTCCTTTTCTTGAAACCTTTGAAATAGGCAAAAAAAACAGCAATTTTGGGCTGGGCCTCCGGTTAGTAGGTTAGTCCCAAAAGTAATATAAAAGTGGAAAATAAAGCATAATAAAGCCTAAAACAGTAGATAAAGTAGCATGGAGCAATCAAAAATTATAGATACGTTGGAGCGTATCAATCGACATCGGGAAGGATAGATCAATACAGCTTTTATCCGAGTTAAACCAGCATCCGGCGTTAGGAGAACCAGGGCGTCTTGAGCATGATGGATTTTGCGAAGGCCTTGACCAAGATCACGGAGTTAGAGGAAGAACTCAAGGCTACGTGAAGATTACATGGAAGAAATTGAAGTGCTAGTGGAAGAATGGCGACTTAACTAGGAAGCTAGGAGTTTCATGGGAGACCCAGCGCCGGGAGGAGAAGGCAGCGATTCCACTTGCCCGAATAACTATATCATCATCGGCGACATCTTCTCGGATCGGCAGCAGCGATGATGACTATGTTGATGAAGGTGGGCCGGATATCATGGAGTCTTCGCCGAACAATTTTTCTAGTTGACCACCATAACGGTGGTAGTATTCCCCCCATTGTATCTAGTATAGTCCGAGAACTTTTGTAACGATAGATAGACCATTGTATACCTTTGCTTGAATTGATTGGAGTGATATTTGTTTGCATTTGTCTCATGTGCATATGGGTAGTGTTTTCTCACTAGACCTCATTCTATTCTATATTCTCATCTTCTCTAAACACCCTTAGATGCCTCAGGGCCGACACGGTTTGTTTTCCACGGAAATCACTCAGTTGATTCAGCATCAGAATGCTTTGATGCAAGCACTAATCTGCAGACAAAGGCAACAACAACAACAACAACAACAACAACCCACCACCACCACCACAGTTGACCATTTGACTTCGTTTCTTGAGGCTAAATCCTTGGTGTTTTCGGTAGCACCGAGCGATTATTGAGATGATTGGCTCCGCAAGGTTGGAAGGAGCTGGCCGCTGCAGGATGCCTGAATCGGAGAGAGTGCGTTTTGCCTTTTATCGGCTTGATGGACCCGCAGCATCATGGTGGGAGAATTACATAGCCACACACCTATTGAGCTTTGTCACATGGGACCAGTTTGACAAGCTTTCTGTCTGCCCATGTTTCAGCAGAAGCTATGGCCATGAAGAAGCGTGAGTTCATAACTTACGCCAAGGAGGGCCTTAGCTGTAGGCCCGGTATGTGGAGGATTTTAGTAAGTTATACGTTATGCCCCGGATAGCGTTACTACTGATCTGATAAGCAGGAGAAGTTCTGGAAGGACTAAGCGATGAGCTGAGCATGCAGTTGATGGTTGCAACTTTCAACAACTACCGGGGAGTTGGTAGATCGTGCTCTTATGATTGAAGGGAAGCGACAGCAGTTGAAAACCGCAAGAGGAAGTATGGCGAAGGAAGTACAATTACGTAGCTCAGCGAAGCTCGCTTTACCCGAAATCGGGAGGACAATTCTAGCATACTCATGGAGGAGGTAGCTCGCACAATCATAATGGCTCCAAGAATGGTAGCAGGGAATGGAAGCAGCGGACAAAACGCACTAACCCGTCAACCCCAGCCAAGAGAGACTGAGCTAAGTCACTTGCTTTAAGTGTCGAAAAATGGACATTATGCCAATGAATGTCACGAAGCCTAGAATGGAAATGGCAATGGAAGCTCTGGGAAGAAGCGAACCCTTTCAATAGGGACGGGTGAACCATGTTAGCGTGGAGGTTGAAGCTCAACGAGATCGATAATAGGTAAGTTTTGGTTAAGACATTTACTGCAATCGTTCTTTTTGATATTGGTGCATCGCATTCATACATATCAAGGGGATTTGTGGATAAGTACAAACTGCCCACTAAGGTTCTTAGAACACCTATGCTAGTAAGCTCACGGGGCGGAGAGTATATGGCTAGTCGAGGATGTTTTCAAGTGCCTTTGAGCATAGTAGGCATGTTTTCCCCATGGATTTAATCATTCGGAATCATAAAGTTTGGGCGTGATTCTAGGTATGGATTAGCTATCGATGTATGGAGAAACATTGATTGCGCGCCGATAAGTCGATTTTGCTTACCACCCGGAAGGAAGAAGAATCAAGTATGTGTCACGGCATGAGCGAAGAGGACACAAGTAAATTCATATCGGGGTTGTGCGAGAGGAAGTACCCGTGGTGAAAGATTACCGGACGTGTTTCGGAAAGAGTTGCCGGGCATGCCACGGATAGAGACATTGAGTTTTGATTGAGCTTTTGCGAACAGGGGCCAATATCTAAGACCGTCTTGGATGCCGCACAAGATTTGGAAGAAATTAAGAAGCGGATTAAGGAGTTCTTGGATAAAGGTTTTATTCGTCCAAGTTCTTACGCCTTGGGGATCGCCACTACTTCTAGTGGAGAAGAAGGATGGATCATTGAGAATGGTTGTTGACTATCGAGGATTAAATGAAGTGACCATTAAGAATAAGTACCCGTTGCCAATGATCAACGACTTGTTTGACCAATTGCAAGGAGCTAAGCTATTTTCCAAGATCGATTTGCGATCAGGATACCATCGATTAAAGATTAGGGGCAGGATATACCCAAGGCGGCTTTTACCACGGTATGGATTGTGTGAGTATCCGTTATGTCATTTGGTGCGACTAACGCACCTGCCTATTTCATGAACATGATGAACAAGGTGTTTATGGAGTTTTTGGATAAGTTAAATCAGTGGTGTTCATTGATGATATTTTGGTTTATTCAAAGAATGAAGAAGAGCATAAGGAGCATTTCGTTTAGTACTTGAAGCTCGAGAACATCAGCTATATGCCAAGTTCAGCAAATGTGAGTTTTGGTTGAAGGAAGTTGGATTCCTCGGACACGTTATATCCGGAGAAGGTATAGTAGTAGATCCCACAAAGTTGTCCTTTGTGACAAGCAGGAAGCACCAGCGACAGTTGGAGAAATCGGAGTTTCCTTGGTGGCGAGGATACTACGGATTCATTGAGAATTTCTCGAAGATTGCGAACCTATGGCGGAGTTATTAAATAAGGATACCAAGTTCATTTGGAATGAAGAATGTGAGGCTAGTTTTCAGGAGTTGAAGAAGCGTTTGGTTTCATCAGGAGTTGAAAAGCGTTTGGTTTCATCACCGTGTTGATTCTGCGGATCGGCGCAAGGATTATGAGGGTATATTCGGCCTTCCGTCGAGGACTTGGGCGATGCTTATGCGGGAGGAAGAGTTGTTTCATATGCTTCCACGAGCAAAACCGTATGATTTGAATTATGCTACATGATTTGGAGTTAGCAGCCGTAGTGCATGCATTGAAGACTTGGAGACATTTTCTCATTGGAAACCATTGTGAGGTGTACGGATCACAAGAGTTTGAAGTACATCTTCACTGATGAGCGGAGTTGAATCTCAGGCAAAGGAGAAGGTTGGAGCTCATTAAAGATTATGACATGAGATTGCATTATCATCCGGAAAGGCTAACATAGTAGCGGATCGTTGAGCCATAAGATTCATGTCAACACACTCATGACGGAGATTTACCAAAGGAGTTAGCGAGGATCTTGAGAGCTATGTTTAGAGATAGTTCGGAGGCTATGTAGCAACATTGGAGATTCAGTCTACTTTGATGGATAAGATCGAGAAGCTCAAGCGGTGACAAGGACATTGCTTCTATTAAAGAGAAAATGAGCAAGGGAAAGGCTAAAGGATTTCGTGAGGATGAACCACGATACCCTATGGTTTGAGGACGGCGTTTATGTGCCAAATGATCCGGAGATCGGGAAGTTAATTTTGCAAGAGGCCATGATTAGCCGTATTCGATTCACCGGAAATACCAAGATGTATCTGGATTTGAAGGACACTTTACGGTGGACGGAATGAAGAAGGATATTGCGGAGTATGTAGCAGTTTGCGATGTATGTCGGAGAGTGAAAGGCGGAGCGCCGAGCGGCCGGGATTGTTACATTACTTTGCCGATACCGAATGGAAGTGGGATAAGCTAGGCATGGATTTTATCAAGGATTGCCGGGACTCGTTCGAGCTATGACTCGGTTTGGGTTGTAGTTGATAAGCAGTGAAGGTGGCTCATTTCATTCGGTGAAGACCACTTACAGCGGTGCCAAGTTGTCTAAGATATACATGACCAGGATCGTATGTCTTCATGGAGTTCGAGGAGCATCGTATCGGATAGAACCCGGTTTCGTCAAAGTTACTGGAATCGGTTACTTACGAAACTTTGGGTACCGGACTAGAGTTCGATTACAGCTTTTCATTTGCGAGACGGATGGACAAACCGAGAGAGTCAATCAGATTTTGGAGGATATCTTTGAGAGCTTGTGCACTAGATTATGGATCTAGTTGGGGACGACAATTTGCCTTATCAGAGTTCTCTTACAACAACGAGTTATCAATCCAGTTTGAAGATGGCCCCTTCGAAGCCTTATGCGGAAGGAGGTGTAGAACACCATTTGTTGTGGGATGAAGTTGGAACACTTGATTGTTTGGACCAGATTTGATTAAGAAGATGCGAGCAGAAGGTGAAGTTGATTAGTGATAGGCTCAAGGTAGCCCAGTCTAAGCGAGAAGAGCTATGCAGATTCAAAGCGCGAAGAGACAGTTCTGAAGTTGGAGCGAGTTTATCTTGATGTATCCCACTTGAGGAGTTAAGCGCTTTGGAGTTAAAGGAAAGTTAAGCGCCAAATTTTGTGGGACCATACAAAGTTTTGGGCGCATGGGAGAGATTGCTTACAAGTTGGAATTGCCGAAGGATTGTCGGGAGTTCACGATGTGTTCCGTTTCCCGAGTTGAAGAAGTACCCTTGAGATGGCTGATATACCTTTGAGGGATCTTGTGCGGCATTTGGGCGATTGATTGGATGGATGATTTGACCTATGAGGAGAAACGGTCAAAATTCTTGAGTATGCTAGCGAGTCACCCGCACAAGGTTATTAAGTTTTGCAAAGTCGGTGGAGCCACCACACCGAGGATGGAGCCACACGAGGAGCAGAGAAGATCTGCTAAGGACCACCCTCACCTATTTTCTAGCCAACCCGAATCTCGGAAATGAGATTCATATTAAGGGGTAGGTTTGTAACATCCCAAATTTTAATTTGGATGTTATACATAGATCATCAATTGCATATCATATTTTATTGCATTTTGGCTTGATCCTAGAAATTTCACGCAACTCAAGGACCCACGGAGAGAGAGTTGGAGATTTCGTTTTTTTTCATATTTGAGATTTCTCAAATTTTGAAAATAGGATCATTTGATTTTATTTATTTTATCTTCAATTATTTCTATTATAAAAATATGAGAGAGGGAATCAAATGACTTTCCCAAAATAAAGAAATATTGAAGGTTTAATAAAAATCAAATAAGATTTTTATTGGAGTTTATACGCTATTTTATTTGAATTTAGGAAAAATGTCGTTTTCAAAATTGCATTTAGACCACAAGTAAATGTTCATCTTGTCGAAGCTTGATTTTAGAAGCCGGAAAATGTATTTAAGTGATTTTTGGAGTCCGTTTAGTATTTCTTTCGTTTGTTTTTGCGAAAGTATTTTAAAAAAGCGAACCCTAACGGGCCGTGTCCGACTAGGAGACACTTAGCGGCCGACCTCATGAGCCTTGAGAATACCCGAGCCAACCGAACCCTAACCCCACCCGATCCATTGCTGCTTCCCCAATCCGCCACCGCCGCTAGCGCGCCCGCGCCGCCTCATAGCCACCATGTGCTTGAGTCCCCCAGCCCCTTGTGAGCCCAGGAGCCCTTCACCCCCCGGATCCCCTGCCCGCCGGGCCGCCATCGCGCCCGCCCTCGTCGAGGTAGCCATGCAGATCTGCCCGCCATTGTTTTCCTCGAAAAGCCGGTTTTAAGAACAGCGGTTTATTTTTTATTAGATCGGTTTTTTCGGTTTAGTTATTTAGCGAGCGCCGTTCGTTCGTTCATTAACTAACAATTTCGTTTTCGGCGAGATAGCGAATGTTAGATTCGTTAGCCTTTTCGTCCGTTTTCTTTTTTCTCGGATTTTTCATGATTATTACGATCGTGATTTACGATCCGATTTTCGATCTTGTATAACTTTTCCTCGTTTATCGAGAATCGGGCAATTCAAAGCGCCTAGAGTTTAGGTCTGAAACCCTCTTTCTGAATAATCAACTCAAGCGAGTTTTGCTTCTGTAAAATTTGATTTAGGTCAGATTAGTAAGCGAAGTTGTTTCTTCGCCATTTGACTTTCGTTGCTTAGATTCGATTTGATTCTTTTTGCAAACGGAGTTCTTAAGTTGAACTTTCTGGTTAGGTATTTTATGTGAGTTTTTCCTATGCATTAGATGAGTACTTATTGTATGCTTGTTTGTTTGCGATAGAGTACAGGATGTCGCTTGCTACTTGAATCTCTAGGTTTCACGAATCATCGACAAGGCAAGTGCGACTTTGATCATATAATTTTTCATACCGAGTTTTATGCATTAGATCAATCCTCAAACATTGCATGATTAGGATCTAATTAAACTGTGGGTTTTAGGAAAGTAGTTGAGGTAGTACATATTACCTGTTTTATTATCAAACCCTTGGGAGTTACTTCTCGTTTGCTTATTATGCCATGCTATGCTAGTAGGCGTGGATTGGGTGAGTGTATCCTGACGGATGTGAGTTTGTTAATTAATGGTTTATTTAAGGTGGCAACTTTAATACATGCAGGTGGATTGAGGTACTGGGTATTCGAGATTGCTGTTTCTTTTGGACCGCCACCCAGGCTCAAAGGGATCATGAGATTATTCATGCTAGAAACTTCCGTGTGCAGCCAAGCTACTATGGGCTCTAAGCGTAGTTGATTAAGTCGTGCGAACTCTTACGGTGGTAGACTTGCAGATGTAGAGGATGTAGGTGTAGCATCTACCCGTTCATAAGGTGCTAAGCGCTTATGAAAGACTATGTCTCGGTCATCCGTTTCTCAAACACCATGTAGTGCAAGAATCCCAGCGGAGGAGATCGAGTCTTGTGGGGAAAAGTGCAAACCTCTGCATAGTGTATAAAAACTAATCATGGTTAGCCATGTCCCGGTTATGGACATTTTGAGTATCTAGTACTTGGATTATCATGTGAATCTCATCATGTTACTTTAATTAATATTTTTGGGTTTAATGATGATGCTTAATTGGGATTGAGAATCTCAACCATTCTCAATGTTTAACAACCACCATGATAGTTAAATAAAATTTATTCCTTTGCAGTAGGGAAAAATTGGCTTTCATAAAACTTTAACCATAGAGCTTTCCACCAGCCATATATGCATATACTGCGGCTATTTACATTCATTACTCTCTATGTGTTACTCATTGCGGCATATTCCATGTCTTGGCCAGCGTTTCGGGCTGCAACTTTTCAGTTGCGGACTTTTCGAACAACAGTAAGGTGCCTTGGTGCGTGGTTCTATACTCGATGATGCCGTTGGATTTGATGCGCCTTATCTTCCAAGCCTTTCAACTGTTAACGTTATTAGATGGGCTTAAGCCATATTATTTGTAATAAGTTCTCTTTTGAGACATTCGATGTAATAAGTGTGTGATTGCTACTCTGTTATAAATCCTTCAAGTCTTGCGTGCGTCAATCATTCTTGATCCAAGGATGAAACTGATGCCTGATCGAGATTCGGTAGGAAAGTGCAATGCTACATTAGCATTAAATAAAACTAAAAAAAACTAAACTACGAGGTGGTGCGCTGCCTAGAATTAAGTAAATAGTCCTCGGGGCGGTGAGGTCGATGAGTGTCGTATGAGGGCGGCCAGTGGAAACGCCGTGTTCAAGTAAGGCGTGATGTAGGCCTTGAGCAGCTGTTCGGCATGGGCGGTCTTGGTGTGAGGCTGTTAAAAGCGTGGCGAGGGCGGTGTGAGGGGCTGTGCGGCCGCTGTGCAGCATGCTGCCTGCGCGCGCCTCCTCCTCGAGGTTGCGCTCGAGCATCTCCTCTTACTGCGCCCGACAGCCTCCTTAGCCAGCAGGCCCGCCCACATCTCGAGTCGCTTTGCTCTTGCGAGGGCACGGACAACCATACGCGCAGCACTCCGAAGTCCAGTTAGCGCTTGATGGGCTCCGGCTCGGGCTCGGGTTAGCCTTGATGCTTTGCGCGGGGAGGGCAGCTGGGCCACCAGCGGCAGCCTGTCGCTGGCGCGAGAGGGAAAGTGCCTATGCCATGCACGCCTCGTGCAGAACCTCCTCTTCCTCCACCGCATCCACCCTCGCGCTCGTCCTCCTTGCTCTCGCGGTGAGCCGCCCACAAAGGTCGCTTTGGTAGGCGTCCTCGCGCCTGGTCCTCCTCGCGAACAATGGCGGAGGCGGCGGCATGCTCGCGGTCGACCTCGCGCTGCAGCGCGTCGCCTCGCCTCCTCGTGCCGAGGCAGACCACTTGGCGAGTCGGTGGCGTAGGCGGCTTCGCGGCGCTGCTACGGCGTCAGCAGCACCCGCCGTCGCCGCACCTCCTCTGTGTGCGCCCTAGCTGACCGCGGCGCCGCCGGCACTGGGATCCTATCTGGATCCTGAAGGAAATATGCCCTAGAGGCAATAATAAAGTTATTATTTATATATCCTCATATCATGATAAATGTTTATTATTCATGCTAGAATTGTATTAACCGGAAACTTAGTACATGTGTGAATATATAGACAAACAAAGTGTCACTAGTATGCCTCTACTTGACTAGCTCGTTCAATCAAAGATGGTTAAGTTTCCTAGCCATAGTCATGAGTTGTCATTTGATTAACGAGATCACATCATTAGAGAATAATGTGATTGACTTGATCCATTCCGTTAGCTTAGCATTTGATGGTTCGATATATTGCTATTGCTTTCTTCATGACTTATACATGTTCCTATGACTGTGAGATTATGCAACTCCCAAATGCGGAGGAACACTTTGTGTGCTACCAAGCGTCTAGCGTGCTGGGTGATTATAAAGGTGCTCTCAGGTGTCTCCGAAGGTACTTGTTGAGTTGACATAGATCAAGATTAGGATTTGTCACTCCGATTGTCGGGAGGTGTCTCGGGCCCTCTCGGTAATGCACATCACTATAAGCCTTGCAAGCAATATAACTAAAGAGAGTTAGTTGCGGGATGTTGCATTCTGGGCAGAGTAAAGACATGCGATACTTGAGATTAAACTAGGTATTGAGGTACCCGCGATCGAATCTCGGGCAAGTAACATACCGATGACAAAGGAACAACGTTATGTTGTTATGCGGTTTGACCGATAAAGATCTTCATAGAATATGTAGGAACCAATATGAGCATCGAGGTTCCGCTATTGGTTATTGACGAAGGCGTGTCTCGGTCATGTCTACTATAGTTCTCGAACCCGTAGAGGTCCACAACAACGTTCGGTGACGATCGGTAATATGAGTTTATGTGTTTGATGAACGAAGGTAGTTAGTCCGGATATGATCACGGACATGGTGAGAGTTTGAAATGGTTGAGACATATAGATTGATATATTGGACGGCTATATTCGGACACGGAAGAGTTTGGTGATCTCGGAGAAAACGAGTCTTGGGAGGATTACGGAACCCCGAGGCTAATGGGCCTTGATGGGCCCTAGTGGAGAGAGAGAGGGCCCGGAGGCGGGGCGTCGCCCCCTCCTCTTGAGTCGAATAGGACAAGGAGGACGTCGTCTCAACGTATCTATAATTTTTGATTGCTCCATGCTACTTTATCTACTGTTTTGGACTATATTGGGCTTTATTTTCCACTTTTATATTATTTTTGGGACTAACCTATTAACGGAGGTCCGCCCAAGTGCTGCTTTTGCCTATTTGAGTGATTGAACAAACAGAATATCAAGCGGAGTCAAAGCGGAATGAAACAACTTGGAAGCGTGATTTTCTCACGAGCGTGATCCGAGGAGACTTGGACCCTACTCCAAAAAATGTGAGGCGGTCACGAGGTGGGGCGCCCCTAAGGCGCGCCCCCACCTCGTGGGCCCCTGTGCTCCACCGGCGTACTCCTTCCTCCTATATACCTCGTACCCCTAAGCAATCAGAGCGGGCCAAAAACCTAATTCCACCGCGCAACTTCACTGTATCCACGAGATCCCATCTTGGGGCCTGTTCGGGAGCTCCGCGGGCATCCACCATGGGCGTCTACATCAACACCATAGCCCCTCCGATAAAAGTGTGAGTAGTTTACTTCAGACCTTGGTGCATAGCTAGTAGCTAGATGGCTTCTTCTCTCTTTGGATCTCAATACAATGTTCTCCCCTCTCTCGTGGAGATCTATTCGATGTATTCTTCTTTTTGCGGTGTGTTTGTTGAGACCGATGAATTGTGTTTATGATCCAGCTTATCTATGAATAATATTTGAATCTTCTCTGAATTGTTTTATGTATGATTGGTTATCTTTGCAGTCTCTTGAATTATCCGTTTGGTTTGGCCAACTAGATTGGTAGTTCTTGCAATGGGAGAAGTACATAGCTTTGGGTTCAATCTTGCGGTGTCCTTACCGGTGAATGAGAAAAGGGTTGCAAGGAAACTGCGTATTGTATTTATTATTTGCCATCGAGGATAACAAGATGGGGTATTTATCATATTGCATTAATTTATTCCTCTACATCATGTCATCTTGCAAGGCGTTACTCTGTTTTAACTTAATACTCTAGATGCATCTTTGGATAGCGATTCGATGAGTGGAGTAATAGTAGTAGATCACGAGAATCGTTTCGATCTGCTTGTCTCGGACGTGATGCCTATATACATGATCATACCTAGATATACTCTTAACTATGCTCAATTTTGTCAATTTCTCAACAGTAATTTGTTCACCCATTAGTAGAATACTTATGCTCTTGAGAGAAGCCACTAGTGAAACCTATGGCCCCGGTCTATTCTCATCATATCAATCTTCATCACTCTATTACTTGCTTTGTTTTTTCTTTGCCTTTTTACTTTTCACTTTGCATCTATATACCAAAAATACCAAAAATATTATCTATCATCTCTATCGGATCTCACTCTCGTAAGTGACCGTGAAGGATTGACAACCCCTAATAAGCGTTGGTAGCGATTAGCTATCGTTTTAATGTGATGCGAGGGGACTTGTGTGCCTCCCTACTAGATTGATACCTTGGTTTGTCAAAAGCTGGGGAAATATTTACGCCTACTTTGCTGCATCATCCTCTCCTCTTGGAGAAATCCAGCGATGACTCCAAAAGAGTGGCAGGCTGCCCCTTTCCTTCCTCTCCCTCCTTCTTCCCCTCCTAGTGGGACTAGGAAAGGAGTCCTACTCCCACTAGGAGGAGGACTCCTCCTCTTAGTCTTGCCCTCCTAGGACCCGGCAGTCCTCCATTGCTCCCCTTTATATCACAGGGCGGGGTGGCACCCATGGACACTGGGATTGATCGGTTGTCTTTTTTAGTAGTGTCGATTCCCCTCCACCATAATCCACCTCCGTCATATAAATAACCATGCTTAGCGAAACCCTGTAGCCGATAACATCATCATCACACCGATCATCACGCCGTCGATGCGTGAACTCTCTCGAAGCTCTACTGCCGGAGTTAAGTGGAGACGTCGCCGGAAGCTGAGCGTGCTGGCAGATCGCGGAGGTGTCGTCGTTCGGTACTAGGATCGATCGTCGTGAAGACGTCGACTACATCAACGGCGTTATCAGCGCTTCGCTTACGGTCTGAGGGTATGGGCGACCTCTCCCCTCGTTGCTATGCATCACCATGATCCTCGGTACTAAATTGCTTGTTTTTGCCTATTTCGGTGTTTGAAGAAACATAATATCAAGCGAAGTCAAAGCGAATGAAACCTTCGGAAGCGTGATTTTCTCACGAGCGTGATCCGGAGACTTGGACCCTACTCCAAAAATGAGGCGGTCACGAGGGTGGGGCGCCCCCTAAGGCGCCTGCCTCGTGGCCCCCTGTTCCACCGCGTACTCCTTCCTCCTATATATACCTCATTACCCCAAGCAGTCGAGAACACGAGGCCAAAACCTAATTCACATGCCTTCCTGTATCCACGAGATCCCATCTTGGGGCCTTAGGAGCTTGCGGAGGGCATCCACCATGGAGGCTACATCAACACCATAGCCTCTCCGATGAAGTGTGAGTAGTTTACTTCAGACCTTGGTCCATAGCTAGTAGCTAGATGGCTTCTTCTCTCTTTTGGATCTCAATACAATGTTCTCCCCCTCTCGTGGAGATCTATTGATGTAATCTTCTTTTTGCGGTGTGTTTGTTGAGACCGATGAATTGTGGGTTTATGATCCAGCTTATCTATGAATAATATTTGAATCTACTCTGAATTATTTTATGTATGATTGGTTATCTTTGCAAGTCTCTTGAATTATCCGTTTGGTTTGGCCAACTAGATTGGTAGTTCTTGCAATGGGAGAAGCATAGCTTTGGGTTCGATCTTGCGGTGTCCTTA
>JAHIAM010006779.1:0-83878 GCA_021605205.1 Aegilops longissima
TCTTACGATCATGCAAAGCAATATGACAATGAATGCTCAAGTCATGTATATGATGATGATGGAGGTTGCATGGCAATATATCTCGGAATGGCTATGGAAATGCCATGATAGGTAGAGTATGGTGGCTGTTTTGAGGAAGATATAATGAGGCTTATGTGTGAGTGTATCGTATCACGGGGTTTGGATGCACTGCGAAGTTTGCACCAACTCTTGAGGTGAGAAAGGTCGATGCAGTGCGAAGAGGCTAGCAATGATGGAAGGGTGAGAGTGCGTATAATCCATGGACTCAACATTAGTCATAAAGAACTCACATACTTATTGCAAAAATCTATTAGTCATCGAAACAAAGTACTACGCGCATGCTCCTAGGGGGATAGATTGGTAGGAAAATACCATCGCTCGTCCCTGACCGCCACTCATAAGGAAGGCAATCAATAAACACCTCATGCTCTGACTTAGTTACATAACGGTTTACCATACGTGCATGCTACGGGACTTGCAAACCTCAACAAAAGTATTTCTAAATTTCACAATTACTTAACTAGCACGACTCTAATATCACCATCTTTATGTTGCAAAACTATTGCAAGGAATCAAACATATCATATTCAGCGATCTACAAGTTTATGTAGGATTTTATGACTAACCATGTGATTGACCAGTTCACATCATCTCTCTAAATAGATATAAGTGAAGCAAGAGAGTTTAATTCTTTCTACAAAAGATATGCCTTGCGCTCTAACAAATATAAGTGAAGCAAAGAGCATTCTACAAATGGCGGTTGTCTAAGTGAAGACAAGCAGGCAATCAAACTTCAAATGATATAAGTGAAGCACATGAAGCATTCTATAAAGCCATACTCAAAAGATATAAGTGAAGTGCAAAGAGCATTCTATAAATAAACCAAGGACTATCTCATACCAGCATGGTGCATAAAATAAGCGAAAACTAAAAGCAAAAAGCGCTCCAAGATTGCACATATCGCATGAGCAAGCGAATCCGAAAACATACGATACTTGTTGAAGAAAGAGGGATGCCTTCCAGCATCCCCAAGCTTAAACAACAGAGTCTCCTTGAATATTTGCTTGGGTGCCTCGGGCATCCCCAAGCTTGACTCTGCCTCTCTTCCTTCTTCTCACATCGAGACCTTCTCGATCATCGAACACTTCATCCACACAAAACTTCAACAGAAAACTCGGTAAGATCCGTTAGTATAATAAAGCAAATCACTACTCTAAGTACTGTTGCAAACCAATTCATATTTTGTTTTTGCATTGTGTCTACTGTAATATAACTTTTCCATAGCTTAATCCACTAGTATAAATTGATAGTTTCATCAAAACAAGCAAACTATGCATCAAAAACAGAATATGTCTAAAACATAACAGTATGTAATAATCTGAACATTCACCATACTTATGATACTTGTAAAATTCTGCCAAAATTAGGAAAAATAAACAATTTGTACGGAAAGACAGTGCAAAAAGAATCAGAACCATTTGACGTTCCAGTAAAAAAATTAAAATTCGCGCACTACAGCCAAAGTTTCTGTCCTGCGCCGCACAAACCAACAAGCATTGTAAACATCCTAAAGGCAAACCTTGGCACATTATTTTTATAATACAATGGAATTTTACAAGGGGATAATTATTTTTTTTTGAAAATTTTCTGTAATCAAGATTCACAAAGTTTCCGTGAGCATGAACAAAGTTCAAGGAGCTCTCCCACTTCAACAATGCTTGTCTTTCTCACTTTCACTTTCCTTTTGAAAAGTTTTTAGGTTCCCTCTTTATTTTTTTTTTTTAAACTATGTAAAGCACTCAACATAAATAAATGACTCTCTAAAACTTCGGGTTGTCTCCCTGGCAGCGCTTTCTTTAAAGCCATTAAGCTAGGCATTTAGTGCTCAAGTAATGAATCCACCCGGATCCCAAGGTATATCAAAGCCAATTTTGATTAGCAATGATTTGTAATTTAGTGGTGAGCACAAAGCAACATATATCATGTAATGACAAAGTCTAACTCTCTTCCTATGCATTGGCATGTCATAAAAGAACAATTCATGCACACATAGTAAAGGCCAATGCATAGTATAAACAGTTTCTTGCAATTTTACCATGTTGGAAACATAGAGATTTGGAGATATAGTTCTCTCTCATAATAATTGCAAGTAGGAGCAGCAAGCACATGCATATTATATCTATCAAAATCATCATATTACAGCGGTGAGGCAACCCATCAATATAATCCTTAATAAGTGCAAACTTCTCCGATATAGTATAATCGGGAGAATTCAAAAAGATAATAGGACTATCATGCGTGGGTGCAATAGCAACAATTTCATGTTTAACATAAGGAAGTATAGCAAGTTCATCTCCATAAGCATAATTCATATTGGCATCTTGGCCACAAGCATAGCAAGCATCATCAAAAAGGGATATTTCAAAAGAATCATAGGGATCATAGCAGTCATCATAGCAATCATCCTTCGGTAAGCACGAAGGGGAATTAAACAATGTATGAGTTGAAGAGTTACTATCATTAGAAGGTGGGCACGCGTGATCAATCCGCTCTTCCTCCTTTTGTTCTTCGCTCTTCTCATCATCTTTTTCATCCAATGAGCTCACAGTTTCATCAATTTCTTCTTCCATAGCTTCCTGCAAAAATATTAGTCTCTTCTTGGACAACATTAACTTCCTCAATAAATGTATCAATATTGGCATTGAATTTATAATTTTCATAGCAATATCTAAGTATAGAAAAAATTTCAGGTCTGTAAATAGCATCATCAAAAATTTCACATGTTTTAAACAAAGATTATATTTCATAAGCACCCATAAAGGCAACAAATTCTTCTATTTGTTCCACATCATAGTAATCATATATACCTTTAGCGTAAGAAGCTAAGGTTTTATTATCATTAAATTTGCATGAAAAGTCAAGGTGTGGAGACTTCATCCTAGAGCAACAAGTATAATCATATCTCAAGCATAGTTCCCAAGCATACCAATGCAACGTATTAATTTGATCCCATAATAGTTTCCCTTTTTGTGTCGATCGATAATCGCTAAAGTATTCACGTTGATCCAACGTGTCTCCCATTATAAAGTTGAATGTGGTTTTCTCAGGATTATCAAAGTAGTACATAATATCTTTCTCATAATGAGAATCGAGGGTTTTAGGAGTAACCCCATCTACATGAGTAGCAAGTACAGCTAAATTTTTTGGTATTTCGTGTTCCATATCCATAACTAAAGATGAGAACAACTAAGGACAACAAATAAAAATTACTTAGTGATAAAGCAAACAAGCACACGAGAATATTCACCCACGCTATTGCTCCCCGACAGCGGCGCGGAAAAAGGTCTTGATAACCCACAAGTATAGGGGATCGCAACAGTTTTCGATAAGTAAGAGTGTTGAACCCAGCGAGTAGCTAAAGGTAGAACAAATATTCCTAAAGTTCTATCGACCACCGATACAACTCTCATGCAACAGCGTTCACTTTACCTAGAACAAGAATAAAACTAGAAGTACTATGTAGGTGTTTTGGGTAGGTTTGCAAGAAAATAAAGAGAGCGAAAATAAAGACTAGGGGCTGTTTAGATAAAGATGCAAAAAAGTAAATATAGAGAGTGTGGAAAAGTGGTGGTAGGAGTTGTGGAATTGTCCCTAAGCAACTGACTATGTTACTAGACCGATAATCGCTATTGCAATTCTATTTGAGGGAGAGGCATAAGCTAACATACTTTCTCTACTTGGATCATATGCACTTATGATTAGAACTCTAGCAAGCATCCGCTACTACTAAAGATTCATTAAGGTAAAACCTAACCATAGCATTAAAGTATCAAGTCCCTTTATCCCATCATAAACAACCTGCTTACTCAAGTGCATGTATTACATCACTCCGCCACCCACCATAAGCAAATCATACACATATTGCAAACCTACAGCGGGAATCCCTCACGCTTGCTTGCGACACGGAGGCACAATAGGACGGAACCAATAATAAAATATGCAATTCAAACCAATCATAGCAATTCATCAATCACCGATAGGACAACGAAAGTCTACTCGGACATCATAGGATGGCAACACATCAGGAAAATAATATGAGCATAAAGCACCATGTTCAAGTAGAGGTACAGCGGGTTGCGGGAGAGTGGACCGCTGAATATAGATGGGGGAAGGTGATGGAGAAGTTGGTGAAGATGGTGGAGGTGTTGGTGAAGATCGCGGTGATGATGATGGCCCCCGGCAGCGCTCCGCGCCACCGGAAGCAAGGGGAAGAGCCCCCTTCTTCTTCTTCTTCCTTGACCTCCTCCTAGATGGGAGAAGGGTTTCCCCTCTGGTCCTTGGCTCCCATGGCGTGGGAGGGGCGAGAGCCCCTCCGATATTGGATATATCTCTCTGTTTACGTGTTACATTACGGCTCTGTTTCACCGTTTCACGTATATATGGAGATCCGTAACTCCGATTGCCTGAAAAACCTTGATGATTTTTTCCGAATATTAGCTTTCTTGCGGCGGAAGAAGGCGTCAACCGCCTTACGGTGGGCTCCACGAGTGTAGGCGCCCCTACCTCGTGCCCTATATGACACCAGTTTGCGTTGATTTTCCTTCCATATTTTCCATATTTTCCAAAAATAAGCTCCGTCCGTTTTATCCCGTTTGGACTCCGTTTGATATGGATATTCATGAAACCAAAAACATACCTTGAGCGAGGGTATGGCCTGAGCCTTTGGATCAATATGCTAGTCCCAAAAATAATATAAAAAGTTTCCAAAATGTATATGAAAGTTGAATAATATTGGCAAGGAACAATCAAAATTATAGATCTGACGGAGCGTGTCAGTGAACTCGTCCGCTGCCCTTGATGCTCTTGGCGGCTCCACCGCCTCCGGTGTCCTTAGCCACCTTGCCCTTGGCGGATTTTGGCGCCATGGTGGCTGGAGGAGGAGGCAGGACAAAGGCGGTGAGGCATGTGGCGAAACAAAGCTCGGAGAAGAAGAGGAAGTCGAGGCGGAGGTTTACGAGATTGGGGTTCTGTGAAGGGTAAAAGAGCAGTCGCCATGGTTATCCCTTTTATGGGAAGCCACGGGTTGCCTTGCCCATTCTGCGATGTGGGCATGTGTGCGGGAACCGCCCGCATGCCGCCCGTAATGTGCACACCCCTCAGCGCGCGCCAGCGCCTGTGGATCGTGGGAGGCGGAGGGCGAAGAATCTTACCATGGCGAAAACCGTCCCACCTGCCCGCGCACCGTTTGGGTCTGGCCCAACAGCGTGTCGGCGCTTATGTGTGGCCCAGGCCGGGGCTCTGTCGGTGTACAAAAATAGGGGCACATTTTGTACCCCTTTACTGTGCTGCACGGCAGCAGTCGCGCCACGGCCACAAGCGAGCGAGGAAGGTGAGCCAGAGTAAGACCAAAGCCCAAAACGGTCAAATCAGCGCCAAGGCCAAGACCACAAAAAGCGAGAGGGGTGAAGCAGGTTCCCCGGCAAGATCCTTGCGGGCGGCCTCAGCGGCCCGGCAAGATCCTTGCCGGGACAGCTCGCCCGCACCAGCAGGCGAGCCACCCTTGAGCCCGGCCCTGACACCATCATCGGCGTGGGGCCAAGGCTCGGAAGAGCACCTACGTGGTGGCATGCAAATCTTTGTGAAGACATATTCAAGATCGAGATGAGGATTAGAAAGCGGCGATTCTCGGCAAGATCCTTGCGAGGAAGGCCACGGACCCCGGCAAGATCCTTGCCGGGGCGACAACACGCCACAGCAAGACCCTTGCGGGGCCACCCGACAAGGCCCCGCCAGGGGCCCGGCGGGGCAACCACCAAGCCCATGTCATTAGCTTCCACGCCCGTTAGCATGCAGCTGCCGGCCCAGCCGGTGGCGAGGCACTGCGTGGCAACATGCAGCCCAGGCCAACTCGCCAGGCGCATGCGTGGCGGCATGCAGATCTTCGTGAAGGCTCCACCACGCGCCAACTCAGCTGCCACGCCTACATGGCCTTGCATGTATCCTGGTTGGTAGCGTGTCAAAAGAGGAGGAGGCGGCGGACGAGCAGGGGCCGGGCCTCGCCCGTCCCCTAATAAAGCAAGGGACACCTAAGCGATGCATTAAATGCACCTTGTCTTATGTCTGAGGGATAACCTCGTGCCCTTGTGAACCTTTCCACCTCCTGTGTGTCCACTGTGGCAACCCTTTGTCCTATAAAAGGAGGCCGAGCTGACCAGGAGAAGGATTCGACTCTTTGGAACCTGCAGCTGATCACGGCTAGTTTGAGAGCTCAAGAACTCTCAGAAATATACCCACCAAAGCAGGACTAGGGTTTGACGCATCCTCGCGGCCAAACCTGGGTAAACGATCCTTGTGCTGTCTACTAGCCCTGCTCTCCTTGCAACCCTGCGCCCCGGCAACCGTAGTAGGGATTCTTGTGATCCCATAGGTGTCGTTCCACACCGACAATGTCGTATGTTCAGAGATTGTCGAATGTGAGCCTCAAGTCGTCTATTAGGGATTCGACGTGTCTGGTTTTAATGACCACATCGTCTACGTATGCCTCCACTGTTTTGCCGATCTGTGTTTCCAGGCATGTCTAGATCATGCGTTGATAGGTTGCATCGGCGTTTTTAAGCCCGAAAGGCATGGTGTTAAAATAGAAGGGGCCGTAGGGAGTGATAAATGTCGTTGCTGCTTCATCGGACTCCGCCATCTTAATTTGATGGTATCCGGAGTATGCGTCGAGGAAACACAATGAGTCGTGTCCTGGTAGCATCGATAATTTGATCGATGTGGGGGAGGGGGAAGGGATCCTTGGGGCAAGCCTTGTTAAGGTCTTTGAAATCGACACATAAGCGCCAGGATTTGTCCTTCTTTGGTACCATCACCAGGTTTGCTAGACAGTCCGGATGTTTTATTTCTCTAATGAATCCGGCCTCATGTAACTTGGCTAGCTCCTCTCCCATGCACTACAAAAAAAAGACACATCCGTGACATTTTGGGCCGAACGAAAAAAAATTATGTCATACATATGACACTTCTATGACGATAATTGTGACAAAACCCGGTATCATCATAGATGTGGTGGGCTCCTACTTCTATGACAAAAAATCATGACAGAAAATGGGCTTTTAAGTCACAGGCGGGCGGAGCGCGGCTGCATGACATTCTTTGGGCCATCCATGTGGAAAAAACCATGGTAGAAGTGAGGAGGAAAATTTCGGGAGTTCAGTTCACGGTGGGAGGTCGGGGCGGCGATGCGTTCTCTAGTACATGTCTGTGGCGTGTGTGCGGCGTTGGCTCGCCCGAACGGCGGCGTTGGGCTCTAGCGAACCCAGTGATTGCCTTTGCGAGCTGTCGTTCTGAACCCGGCGATCGATCGATGGCTGTTAACTGAACCCGATCGGCGATTCGCCCATCTGCGCTAAGCTGAAGCCGATCGATTGGATGAGCAGTGAGCATTGCGGGGGGTTGGATGAGCGGTGGCGGTGGCGTTGCCTCTGGATGAACAGGACCCGTGGTGTGGAGGGCTGGATGAGCAGTGAAGCGGTGGAGGGGTGGTTGAAGCAGGACCCGTGGTGTGGAGGCTGGATGAGCGATGAGCGGTGGAGGGTGCCCGTGGAGGGTGGTTGAGCAGTGGCCGTTGGAGTAAGCGCGCGGTGGAGGCTGGATGAGCAGGGAGCCCGTGGAGCACGGAGGAGGTTGTGGTAGCCGTGGAGGCTTGAGGAGGGCAGCGGTAGCCCGTGGAGGCTGGAGGAGGTCGGCGGTGGAGATGAAACAGTATCCGTGGAGTCCGTTTTGCGATCGCCACACCCCTCCCGATGAACAGGACCCCGTTTGACCGTGGCGCTCCAACACAAGTCTGTTTAAATACATTCTGCGATCGCCACACCCTCCCGATCAACGGGACCCCGTTTACATTTGTAGGAGGTCCGTTTAAATCCATTTTTGATGCGCCACACCCTCCCGATCAGCAGGACCCCGTTTGACCGTGGGAGGTCCGTTTCCTCCGTTTGTGATGCGCCACACCCTCCCGATCAATAGGACCCGTTCGAACTTAGGAGGTCCGTTTCCTCCGTTGTCGCGATGCGCGAGCCTCGTTCCATCGCCTCTTCCGTCCAAGCGGTTGGCTCCCACGCGTTCCGTTGCCTCCCGATGAACACGGCGCATTCCGTTGCCTCCCGATGAGCGCGGCGCGTTACTGTTGCCTCCCCATAAAACGGCGCGCCAGCGTTTCCTCCCGATGAACACGGCGCATTCCGTTGCCTCCCCATGAACACGGCAGCGGCGCTGTTTCTCCGTTCCAACCCAGCCATGTACCACGAGCCCTTGGCGTGCGTATGTCTTGATCTGGCGTTCGAGACCCTGCCCATATATACGTGCGTGGCGTATTTTCTTTCTTGCACCCTACGCGATATGCGTGCGTGTACATGCTACATCGCGCCTCTACTACGACGCGTGCGGCGCCTCTACTACGACCGGTATATGCGTACCGTTCGCGGCGGAATGACAGCGCTACGTGCGCTTCAACCAGGTGGGTCGGTATCGAGCACTTCCTTGCATGCGAAGATATAGCTGATGGGTCCCAGCAGTCGAGAAGCGAATCGTTTTTTTGCGGACGCGCTTCCTTGCGTGCGAGATGTAGCTGGTGGGTCCCGATGGTTAGAAGCGAATCGTTTTGTTTTTCCGGACGCACTTCCTTGCGTGCGAAGGTGTAACTGGTGGGTCGGCGGTCGAGAAGCGTTTTTCGCGAAATCGGTGGCCCATCCGGTGGGTCCCGCTGTCGGTGGAGGATAATTATTTTGCGGCGTAATAAGGAGGCACTTACTGCGGCCGTGGACCCGGTGTCGGCTTGTCCACGTCTGATCCACGTCCGATGGAAGCCATTCCTTGACCACGTTGACCACGCCGCACAAGAGCATCGAGGCGATGGACGGCGCGAGCATAGGAAGGGGCGGCGGGCGGGGAAGGCGTGGCGATGAATGCCGCAGCGTGAAAAGTCGAGGTTCCTTTGGTTGGCTGCGGTGTGAGGTTGTCGTCGCCATAGAATAACGGGGGTGTGGGTGAGTAGAGGATGGCACAGCTAGCGGTTGGAGTAGTAAAGGCGGTGAGGCCTCCATACATCATGACCCGACCACGGGAAGGCAGAAGCACGAGACACGACCGGCGCTGGTTTGGGCGGTTGGAGCGGGAAGACCGGTCGAAGAAGCACTCTGACCATTGGATGGACATCGTACGGTCACTAGAGCTAGAATCGTGCATATTGACTAAGTTGACAAAGCCCTCCGTCCCGTCAACTTAGTAGGCACACAAGTCAGCCTGCCACTATCTTTGGGTCCCAGCTAACGGGAGTATTCATTTTCTTTGTGCGTAATAAGGCACTTCCTTGCGTGCGAAGATATAGCTAGTGGGTCGAGCTGTCGGTAGTGATAACGTTTTTAGCGAAATCTGAGGCCCTTCGGTGGGTCCCCGATGTCGGTGGAGGAATCATTATTTTGTGCGTAATAAGGAGGCATTTCCTTGCGTGCGGCCGTGGACCCAGCGCCATTGTCTGATCCGCCGGATGCATGTCGATTCGTTGACCACGTTGACCAGGCAGCGCCGAAGCACTAGAGGCGATGGACGGAATGAGAGCCTAGGAAGGAAGCGACGGAGGCGAGGAATAGTCGGCGATTGTTTCCCCCGTGGAGGAGTATGTTGTCACGAGGTTTCTTGGTTCGTCTGCCGTCGTCGGACAATAACAGCAGGTGTGGGTGAGTAGAGGGATGGCTAGGCCAGCGATGGGAATCGGTGGGGCGGTGAGGCCTGCCCGGCGGCACAACCAACCCATGAGGAGGATGGGCGAGCAGTCCGCGGCGCTTGTTTGGCGGTGGAGCGGAAGAAGCGAAGATTGAAGAAGCACGGCCGTTGGATGGACATCAACGATCCTTTGCTGTCGTCAACCGTTTTTAGGGAAGCCTCAAATCTGTGGAAAACAGCATACAACCCATCTGCCCTTATTTCTAATAATTTACAGCCCATTTGCTAATTCTTAAGGTTTTTGGAGCCCATATTCTTTTGTTAGCATTACATCCCATATTGTGGCCATGGTTAAAAAATTATACAAAATTTTGCATATTTTGGTGCGGTCTGAACTGTTTTTAATCCCGAAATTTTGACTCACATTCAAACTGATTTTAAAAATAAATATATATCAATATAAAATCTAACAAATTCTCCACGCATAAAAATTAATGTAATTTAAAATCTCCAAATGAAAAAAAGATATTTGAAACTAATTGCCAGTTTGATGTGTTATAAAATGTACAACTAATTTCTCATTACTGATGGGCCATTTTCTCGGCCAGCCGAATGAAAGCTCTCCCCATCTTGAAAGATTTGCAGCCCAACAGGCCTGACAAAGCAACTTACTTGGCAAATCACAAAAAAAAGCTGGGCTGTGGCCATGGACCCGGTATCGGCCTCTCCCATCTTGTACTCTTGGATGAAATGTCGTTGACCACATTGACCACGCCGTGCAAGAAGCACCAAGGAGGTGGGACGGCGAGGCCTAGGAAGAAGGGACGGCAAGCAGGGGAAAGGCAGCGTCGATCCACGTCCACGTACAGATCCGTCCGATGGAAGCCATTCCTTGACCACGTTGACCACGCTTGGCAAAAGCACCGGGGCCATGGACCCGGTATCGGCCTCTCCGCGTCTGATCCACGTCCGATGGAAGCCATTCCTTGACCACATTGACCACGCCGCGCCAAGAGCACCGAGGCGGTGGAAGCGGCGAGCATAGGAAGGGGACGGACGTGGAGCAGGGAAGGCGTGGCGATGGATGCCGCAGCGTGAAAGTCGAGGTTCACTGGTTCGCTGCGGTGTGAGGATCTTGTAACCATGAGAATAACGGGGTGTGGGTGAGTAGAGGATGGCCTGGCGGCGGTTGGAGTAGTAGAAGCGGTGGCGCCTCCGCGCATCGCATCCGGCCACGCAGGGCGAGAACACGAGCCGCGACCGGCGTGGTTTGGGCGGCTGGAGCAAAGAAGACCCGAGAGGTTGAAGAAGCACTCTCGGCCATTGGATGGACATCGTGCAGTCCTTTGGAGCTAGAATCGTGCATATTGACTAAGTTGACAAAGCCCTCCGTCTCCGTCAACTTAGTAGGCCCTAAGTCAGCCTGCCACTATCTTTGGGTCCCAGCTAACGAGGGTATTCATTTCTTTGTGCATAATAAGGAGGCACTTCCTTGCGTGCTTGATATAAGCTGGTGGGTCGAGTGTCGGTGGCGGTAATGTTTTTTCGAAATCTGAGGCCCTTCGGTGGGTCCCGATGTCGGTGGAGGAATCATTATTTTCAGCGTAATAAGGAGGCATTTCCTTGCGTGCGGCCGTGTACCCGGTATCGGCCTCTCCACGTCTGATCCACTTCAGATGCATGTCGATTCGTTGACCACGTTGACGAGCAGCGAGAAGCACCATGGCGGTGGGCGGCGGCGAGGCCTAGGAAGGAACAACAGGAGGCAGGAATACTCGGCAATTGTTTCCCACGGAGGAATCTGTTGTCTGAGGGTTCTTGGTTCGTCTGCCGTCGCGGAGAATAACAACATGTGTGGGTGAGTAGAGGGATGGCTAGGCCAGCGATGGGAATCTGTTGGGGCGGTGAGGCTGCCCGGCAACCTGGCTGACATGAGGGAGGAGGAAGCGAGCAGTCCCTTGGCGCTTGTTTGGTGTTGGAGCAGGAAGAAGCGAGAGATTGAAGAAGCCTGACGGCCGTTGGATGGACATCCAACAGTCACTACTGTCGTCAACCTTTTTAGGAAAGCCTCAAATATGTGGAAAACAACATACAACCCATCTGCCATTATTTCTAATAATTTATAGCCCATTGCTAATTTTTAAGGTTTTTTAGCCCATATTCTTTTTGTTAGCATTACATTATATTGTGGCCATGGTTAAAAATTATCTGAAATTTTGCGTATTTGGGTCGATCGAACTCTTTTAACCCAAAATTTTGACTCACATTCAAACTGATTTTAAAAATAAATATATATCAATATAAAATCAACAAATTCTCCATGCATAAAATTAATGTAATTTAAAATCTCGAAATGAAAAAAAGATATTTGAAACTAAATGCGGTTTGATGTGTTTTAAAATGTACAGCCAATTTCTCATTCTTGATGGGCCATTTTCTCGGCCAGCGAATAAGCTCTCCTCGTCTTGAAAGATTTGCAGCCCAACAGGCACGACAAAGCGACTTACTTGGCAAATCATAAAAAACTGGGCTGTGGCCATGGACCCAGTATCGGCCTCTCCACGTATAGTACTCTTCGATGGAATATGGGTTGACCACATTGACCCACTTGTTGTCGAGAGCACCAAAGGCGGTGGGCGATGGCGAGGCCTAGGAAGGGGGACGATGGCTTGAGGAAGACATGGCAGTGGATGCCTGTGAAGAGAGTCTACGAGGTTCCTTTGGTTATTGCGGTGTGAGGCTGCCGTCGCTTGAGGCTGGCTAGCGATGGGAGTAGTGAGGCGATGAGACCTCAGCGGCTGACCTGACCCTTTGGAGGCAGGGGCAGGCGGTCTCCCGGCGCTGGTTTGGCGGTGGTGCAAGAAGAGCAGCGATTGAAGAAGCAGCAGGACCGTTCGATTCAAATCCAGCAGTTCTTGCTGCTAGAATCGTTGTTGACTAAGTTCACAAGCCTGCGTCTGCGTCAGCGTAGTAGGCCTGAGTCAGCCTCCCAACGGTCGCCCGGATGTCGATGGGAGGAATCATTTTTTCGTAATAAGGGCGTAGTTGATTGCGTGCGGCCAGGCCAATGGAGGGAGTAGGGTGGGCGGGGAAGCACACTGCGGCATCCTGGCGAGCCACAAGAGGAGGGCGAGCAGTCCACGGCGCTAGTTTAAGCGGTGGGCGGGAAGATCGAGATTGAAGAAACACGTCGGCCGTTGGATGGACATCAACGATCCTTTGCTGCTAGAATCGTGTGTTCATGACTAAGCCTTGCGTAAACAAGTCAGCCATTTGCTATTATTTTATAATTTTTACTCATTTTCTAATTCATATGGAATTTATTGCAGCCCATTTTCCATTTTTAGAATTGCTGGCCATTTTACGAGTCGATACCGGTGTAAAAAAATTAACTAAATATGTGGGGAACGAAATATTCTTAATCCAAATATTAATAGCCGTAATTTAAAAATAAATTAGTACTATGTCATATTAAATCCAATGAAATCACATATAAGATATCGGTGAAGAACAAAAACAAAAAAAACTAATATCCCATTTGCTATAATTTTTTGGAATTTTCAACCCTTTTGATATTACTTTTAAGAGACATTGACCATACTCTTTGGCTAGGGCGGAATGCATCCTCCTCGTCTTGAAAGATTTGCAGCTTGATGGTCGGAGAAAACAAATAGGCCTAGCTTGGGTATTCTTCAAAAGAAATATTGGGCTACCTATTTTCCAAAAAGCTGGTGCATGAGCATTTAGCTTTATTTATTTATTTACTTATTTATGTTTAGGGACCATGAGCATGTACAGGCGGATTACGAAAGTGCGTTATATCGACTAGAGGGGGTGAATAAGGCGATTTTATGAATTCTTCTTTGAAGAATTTGCGGTGAGAAATTCCTTAGCGAAGAAATACTTGCAGCGGAATAAGTACTCAGAGTAAGCATAACAGATTACAAGCATTGTCATCATGATGAAATGAAGACAATCACGAATCTGAAAGCGTAATCACAGGATAACACAAGATGAAGACAAAGCGGTGAAGAAATTGAGCGAGAAATTGAGAAAGTCTTGATCAAAGTCTTCAAACACAGAGATATGAACAAACACTCAACACGATAATGAGGAAATGAAAGGGTTGAGGAAATAGAACCGATTAGGTTGGTGAAGACAATGATTTGGTAGACCAGTTCAACTGCTTTGTCTCGGTTATGCGTCTGGTTGGGCGGTTGAGTATTTAAACTCGAGGACACAGTCCGGACACCCGATCGCTGAGCACGCAGCTCGGGACACCAGATCCTCACCGTATTCTCCTTGAACTAAGGTCACACATACCTCGTCCAATCACTCGTGGTAAGTCTTGAGCGACTTCAAACCTTCACATACTTGGTCACTCGGCGATCCACAATTCCTCTTGGATGCTCTAGACCTTGGCCTAACCGTCTGGAAGAAGCACAGTCTTCAAAGGTAAAAGCGTCGGATCACGCGGGATCAATTTCTTGATGATGCTCAATCACTTTGGGTTTATAGGGGTTTGGTTTTGGGTTTTCCTCACTTGATGATTTTCGCTCAAAGTCCTCGGAGGATGGGTTGCTCTCAAATGACAAGTGTCAAGTTCTCTCGGGCAGCCAACCAGCTAGTGGTTGTGAGGGTGACTATTTATAGCCTAAGGAGCAGCCGACATGATAAGACATAAATGCCCTTCAATGATATGACCGTTAGGTGGATAAGATATTTGGGACAGCTCGCGCCTCTGACAGCAGTCGGAAATTTGAACATCAAATTCCTCGGGGCTATCATGTTCCTCCTTTGTGTAGGCAATTCGCTGGCAAATTCCTAACTCCTCGGTCGAGAACAAATTCCTCGGCGACGGAAGAGCTTCGTCTACATCCTTGAAGAAATTGGTGAAGCGTATGAGATTTCAAAAGCTTCACTCGAAGGATTGGTAGGTGTAGGATTTTAGTTGAGCATCAAATGGAAATTTTTCCTTAGTATTTCCTCGACCCCCTTTAACGATGCAGTGTTTCCTATGACTCAAGAAAGAAAATGAAACTACGAAAACAAAAGTCTTCACGCTTCATGTTCCTCAAATGAATACCAAGTCTTCAAGGTCACACCAATTTCTTCACTTTCAAAGTCTTGAGAAAGTCTTGAATATCAAATTCTTGAGTTGAAGAACTTCATTTTTAGAGGGTTGACTTTCTCTGTAAATATCAAACTCCTCATAGACTTATAGATCTGTGTACACTCACAAGCGCATTAGTTCCTTAACCTATAAGTCTTCAATACACCAAAATCACTAAGGGGCACTAGATGCACTTACAATCTCCCCTTTTGGTGATTGATGACAATATAGGTTAAGTTTTCAACGAGGATAAACATATGAAGTGGAAATACTGATAATGAGGAATTTGATTGCAAGATATAGAAGAACTCCCCACGAAGATGTGCATAGTGAGAATTTGCTTTTGAGGCAATGCACATTTGAAGAATTGAATCATGGAGATCTCCCCTATATCTTGTAATTCATACGCATTTAATATATAGTATGAAGAATTTGAAATGCATGATGAAATATGGTGCTTGATGCTATGCGATTATGCGCATCAAAAGTATCGAGCCCAAAGGCTAAATCGATTAGCTATGAAGATTTTCAAGGAGCTCACGAAATTAGAGCATAACTACTGAAATCGAGCATAGAAACACGAGCATAATGCATCAAAAGTATCAAAGCACCATCGGGTTTAAGATTACAACTCGATCCAAAAAGGTTTGGAAGAGCGAGTTGTAACTTAATAAAATCTGTATATAGACAAAAACTAGACCGGCTTGAAGACTAACTCAAATTTCTCCCCTTTGTCATCGAATGACCAAAAGGATCGGCGAGGACTAACGCTCTTGAAGAATTTCAAGTTGAAGGCGGGCGCCCGACATTGTTGGCGTCGGTTGTTGAAATGGGACCAACAGCGGTGTCTTCCAAATCTTCATTTTCATCGGTGTCGCGAGATGAAGAATAGGAGCTAGCCACCAAGGAAGGAACTTTGACCTTCTTGAATTTCTTGGAGGAGGTGCAGACCGATCAAATTCTTCCTTGAGTCCCATTGATGTCGATTCTTCTTCCTTTGTAGACATGTGAAAGAACAGCCAGTGCGCTTGAAGGTTTCATGAAGGTAGTAGTGGTTTTCTTCTTTGCATTGTGTGTTGAGGTCATGTTGTAAAGAAGAGTACCAAGCGGCGTTTGACCCACTTATGATTACGATCAACCTTCGATGAAGGCGAGGAGTAATTCACGACCGATCATCACCTTGGATCACGATAGCTTGAGGACTTTGCTTGGTGAGGTATTTTTGCTTTGAGTCATGTGTGGCGAGTCATCATTGGTGGAGTAAGATGCTGCTTTGAAACTGTCCATCAATGGGCGAATGCCTTCATCTATCCAGCAGTAGCCTTGCCCTTTTCATCGGTGAGGTAATTGTCCTTTTGAGGACTTCAATCGAGGCAGGTAGCTGCAATGGTTCAAAATATCGACTTTGTAATTGAGTGAAGACCTTGACTGATGAATCTCATAATCCAAAGCGCATAAGGCTTGACTCAAAAGGTGACATGGCAATGTTAGCGAGTCCTCATGAAGAAATCATGGAAATTGGCAGGAGCGCCATGGATGATGTTGAAAAGCATATTCTTCATGATGCCATGACTTACTTCATCGTTAGAGTCGTGGCCTTTGATAGGACTCATAGTCTTCGTCAGAATTCGATAGACTGTCCGAGGCACATATAATTATTCCTTGACGAGGAATTTGGTTCTTGGGGCATGCCTTGGCTTCAAAGGCTTCATCGGCACTTGCATATAGTGATTTGAAAGTTCTTTTTCTTCGTGAATCTGCGTGCACCATCAAGCGGAGGACTGAGTGGTAGACACGAAGCAATTCACTTCTTTGGTGCCTTGTAGTGATGTTTTCAGTCATCAATCTAAGACCCATGAATTCGTCTTGGCGTCTCCGGTGATGTGAGGGTTGCATAGAACTGAAGAATTAGCTCTTCATTCCGATCCACGAATATCGGTGCAGAAATTTAGCGATCTGCGTCGTGAAGAACACTTGAGGACTGGCTCAAAGCAGCGGCGACTCCATATCCACATGAGGAATATGAGCATGATCGAAGATTTTATCCTTGTTGAAAAGCACTAAGGAATAGAAGTTGGCTTGGTGGCGGTCGAGCGCCTCTTCCTAATCGAGCAGAATCATAAGTATTATATTGATGAAGAACACGTGCTCGGCAAAGAAATCTTCACCTTGAACTTTTGCTTGGTTGAAGCGGATTCTTTTGCTTGGGCGGAGGGTGTCGATGAGTTGCATCACCACCTCGGGAATCGTAAGTTCAAGTTCTTGGTGAGAATTTCTTGTTCCTCAGAGTGCGATCGAGGATTAGCGGCATGGCGGTTTCATCGACACTAGCGGCTGGAATTTCTTCATGCCAGAACCGATTGGGTTGATTTTCTTTAGAGTCTATTTGGATTTGTTTGTGCGGGAGTGAGGAACTTGTTGGGCGGGGTGAAGAGAGGGTATTGGGATCTTGACTTTCCCAAAAGTCATCATTTATCAACTGAGTGGTGCATCAATATCCACATCTTCATTTCAATTTCCTCGGCACCAGCTTGAGGAATTTCATAGTCGATGAGGAAATAAGCGGGGTTGAAGGATTGCTTCCACTTCAATTTCTTCATCAATTTTCTCTGACGAAGCAGCGGTGGTGTTCTTCATCGAGATCCGATTGGGATCTCATAGTCTTCTCAAAAGGAACAACTTCCTTTGATGGTATGGAGAAATTGGAACAGCATCAATTGGGTTTTCAAATGAGCTGGTCATTGGCTTCATTTTCTTGCGACCGAAGAATCGGCCTTGTTGATGCTTTCCTTTTCTTCACAGCAGCTCGTTACGCAGCCTTGGTTTTCTTCACATCGAAGCAGATGGAAGAATTGGAGTTGGAGTTGGCGCGGGAGGGTGAGGAATGTGGTGCAGTTTCTTGAGGACAAGCGATGCGGTTCCTATGCTGGAGCAATTTCTTGAGCGCACCACTAGTGGGTGCCACGGCAGTTTCTTGGTGGCTGGAATGGGGTCATCAGCCACGGAATCAGCATTTTCTTGAGCGAGGCTGAGTGAGGCTCCGGCTGAGGAATTCATGTTACCTTTGGGGCAGCAACACTTGTGAATTTCTTCGTCGAGGTTGGCGAATCTGGTCTTAGCTCCTTGCCAATCAGCATAGTGGGTATCGAAGTTTTCTTTGAGGTCTTGAATTTCAGTTTGGACTGGAGAAGTTCCTCGGTGTCATCTTGACAACGTTTTCTTGGAACTTCTCCTTCTGTATTGAGCCTTTTGATTTCCCTCGCCTTCTCAAACTTCCATTTTCTTCAGCGATGAAGTGAGTCGGCGCATGACATTGACCAGTGTCGGATGAAGATCGAGCGGAGGGTATTGGGATCATTGTGCGGAGATCAATAAAAGTCGAGGACTTTCTTGGGTCCAATAGCGATGCACAGATGTACCTTTGGCTCTAGCGGCCTTCACTTAGCGGTCTCGATGATTTCTTCAAGTTCTTCATCGGATGCTTCATCATCGAGATGGTACATGGAATGCAACCTGTTTCGTCCTTGGACTAGGCGAGGACCTCGTCCATTGTTGCTTTGGTCTTGGTGGCGGGCGAGATGAAGAAATGGGGCAGGTGAGGAACTTGCGAGAGATGCTGAGGCAATTGAAAACCAGTGGTCCTTTGACAAGTAGCAGTGCACGAGGCGAAGGTTTTAGCCAGGCTGTTGAGGACTTTGGTGGAATGGCAGCGGTGTGAGAAATTGCTTGGAGGTGCTTCTTTGAGGAACTTGGCGTGAGAGCGCAGATGATGAAACACTTGGCTTATAGGCAGGCTTCTTTTGCATTGATTTCTTGGTTTGACCGAGACCTCGATGGCGATGGCAGCGGCGAATCCTCATTGAATTTCTTCCTTGCCTCCTTTTCTTGCTTTGCCAATTTTGCTTGGCGTTTAGCCCATTCATCGGGAAAGTCCTCACGCGTTTGGCGCTTGTGGGATCAGCTACTTGGCGGTGCCAAAGGGCTCTTGGGCATGGAGGATTTAGGCGAATTTCTTCATGTACTTAGGAGTTACATATCTGTATTCCTTCCATTCCGTGCCCATCTCCGTTCAATCTTACGAATCGCACCTTGCGTTGATTTTTACTTTCTTCATCCGGTGCAATAGTCGGCATATATTTCCTCGGGATTTCAAACCTTTGTCATAACCTCGGTTTCTTTCCTCCCTTCTGCGGCTTCTTACCGTACGCCATGTTCTTGATTGAGAAATTGAACAATTGAGTTCTCGAAGAAGTATGCAGTTTTCTTCGAGCAGCGCAAATGAGTTAAGTTGATGAGAACCTAGGGATTCAGCAGCGGACATTTGTACTGTGAGCGAGTATAGGTGCGAGGAATTTGGAGAGGTCATATCGTTCTCGGAAGGTTTTCAAAAAGAACAAGTTTTGAGGATTTTGACCAGATGAGCCTTGAAGAATTTCACTAAGCGTTCTTTGTCTTAGGTTCGAGTTGTATAGATCGAGGATCCACACAATTGAGGAATCTTGAAGAAAATTATTGTAGAAAGCGAATCAAGAGATTTGAGGTGTTCATATGTGTGAAGAATTTGAAGAATAAACACCTTTGAAGAATTTGAAGAAGATTTGAGAATCAAGCGAGTAATAAAAGTTACTTTTAATTACCGAAGTGAAGAACCTGACGAACTGAGAAGAACAGTTGGGAAGTTAGTTCGTTCAGATCTTCACGCCCTAACTTGGCGAGAAATCAGCTACGGCGGCGGCGGAGTGAAGATTTTCCACGGTTGGCCTTGATCGTCGGCGAAGAGTCAAAGCGTGAAGCTTTTCCTCACCGGCTGACGATGGAGTAGCGGCGGCGCTAGGGTTTTGAGGAGCTCGGCGGGAGAGAGGTCGGCGAATAAAAGAGTGAGGAAGGGGAGGGGTATTTATAGACACGGTGAAAAGCGGATCGCCGAAGATTTAGAACGAACATGCCTGACCATTCTCCTTCTCACGACATGTGTCACCCGCGTCTTGTGTAGTGGAGATGCGTGTCTGATCGTGGGTGAATATAGTAATGCATCGTGGGATGCGGAACAGTTTAATGCAAAAGCGAAGGTTTGGATAAGATTCATTTTAAAAGTTCCGTTGCAATTTCTTCAGGCTATCAAGGACAGTGAAGATTTTGAGCGAGTTTCAAAGTAAAGCGCACATGAAGAATTTGTGAATGGATTGGGTTGAGTATAGCATAGAGGGAAGGGTCGATCACATTCACTTAGCATAAAAGCGACTTGAAGAAATAGCCATAAGTGAATCTTTGTAGAGGACATAAACCCATATATCTATATATAGTCAATGAAGAGCGTTCGAGGATTCTAAGATATTTAGCTCACACATAACTTGCTAAATTTCTTCTCATCCAAGGGCTTAGTGAAGATATCAGCTAGCTGTTCTTGATCTTCACGTGCTTGATGGAGATGTAAGCCCTTCAACACATGATCACGAAGAAAATGATGGCCAATTTGAATGTGCTTTGTCTTGAGTGCTGGCTGGGTTGTGAGCAATCTTGATGGCACTCTCATTGTCACGATGAGAGGCACATTCTTCACGTTGATGCCGTAGTCATTGAGGGTTTGCTTCATCCATAGTAATTGAGCACAACACGAGCGGCAGCAATGTATTCAGCTTCGCGATGGATAGTGATCATGATTCTGTTTCTTGAGGACCAACAAACCAAAGATCGTCAGAAATGAAAAGTACCAGATGTTGACTTGCGGTCCACACGATCACCAGCCAGATTTAGAATATCAATGAGATCAAAAGTAGAGCCCTTGGGGTACCATAATCCTAGTGTTGGTGTGTGAGCTAGATATCGAAGAATATGCTTCTGACCTTATGGTGTGATTCCTTGGTGTAGCTTGAAATCGGGCACACATGCAATCACTAAGCATTATATCTGGCCTAGATGCACATAAGTACAATAAAGAACCAATCATGGGCGGTATACCTTGTGATCGAAGTCAATACCATTTTCATCGATTGCATAGATGGCCATTTGTGGGCATAGGAATTTTAGCGCCTTTGCAATCTTGCATGCGAATTTCTTGAGGACATCTTTGAGGTATTTCTCTTGAGATATGAATATGCCATTGTGTTGTTGAATTTGAAGACCTAAGAAGAATTTCAACTCTCCCATCATAGACATTTGATATTCTTCACTCATCATATAGGCAAATTCATCACTATAACGTTGGTCGATACAGCCAAGATAATATCATCAACATATATTTGGCACATAAACAGTTCACCATCATAAGATTTAGTGAAAAGAGTAGGGTCGAGTGAACCGGGTGTGAAGCCATTCTTCACGAAGAATTCCTTCAATGTATCATACCACGCTTGGGGGCTTGCTTGAGCCATAGAGGCCTTATTTAGTCTGAATACTTTGTCGAGATTCTTTGGATCTTCAAAGCACAGGGGTTGAGCAACATATACTTCTTCCTCAAGCTTACCATTGAGGAATGCACTTTTCACATCCATTTGATATAAAGTGATATTGTGATGGTTAGCATAGGCGAGTAATATCTTGAATAGACTCAAGTCTAGCGGCAGTGCAAAAGTTTCATCGAAGTCAATTCCTTCAACTGCGTGTAGCCTTGAGCTACTAGTGGTGCCTTATTCCTCACCACAAGACCATTTTCATCTTGCTTGTTGCGGTAGATCCACTTTGTGCCAATGATATTATGCTTGCGAGGATCTGGGCGTTTGACCAGTTCGAGACATTGTTGAGCTCGAACTGATGTAATTCTTCTTGCATGGCCTGAATCCACTCCGGCTCGAAATGCTTCATCTACCTTAGTGGGCTCTGTGATAGAGACAAAAGCATAGTGCCCACAAAGTTAGATAAATGTGAAGCTTTTGGCGAGTGAGAGGACTGGCGCTTCAATGTCATCGATGATCTTCTCCACTTGTACTTCTTTTGCAGCGAGGATGAGCTGTTTGTCTTGAGGAATTAGATCATTTTCCTCGGCACCATTTTCTTCACATTATCTTGGTGCATCAGCTCGGCGTTCTTGGCGTCTGAGGAATGAATTCTTGACAGTTTCTTGATGGGAATGACATCCTCGGTTGCCTTTAACCTGATAGAATCCTCGGTGCGGTTAAGTCTAACACGAAGGTAGGTGCTCTCTTTGCGAGCCATTAGTTTCATCGAACCGCACATCTCGATGTCAACAATCTTGTGAAGTGCAATGTTGAAGACTACTGTAGGTGTGCGAGTCCTTTCGTAACCAAGCATAAAACCTTCATGTGCTTTCGGTTGCAAATTTAGAGTTGTGGTGAGGATCTCTAATCCAGCATTTAGCACGAAGACTTTGAAATAACACATTAGGTTTCTTGTCGGTGAGGAGTTCATAGGCAGTCTTCTTGAAGAATTTGTGAAGATATACTCTGTTGATGATGTAGCGCGGTGTCAATTGCTTCAATCGAGAAGCGACCGAGGCGTTTTGTATTCATCAAGCATAGTCGAGCCATCTCAACCAGAGTTCTGTTCTTGCGCTCCACTCGCCATTTTCTTTGAGGAGTATAGGGAGCAGATAACTCATGAGTAATACCAAGTTCATCAAGATAGTCATCAAGACCGAATTCTTGAACTCAGTTCCATTGTCACTCTGATGTGCTTGATCTTCACACCAAAGTTGGTTGAAGCCCTCGAGGAAAATCGTTTGAAGATTTCCTGCACTTGATTTTATAGTAACAATGTGTACCCATGTGTATGAGAGTAATCATCAACAATAACAAAGCCATATAGTGATGCTTCATTAACGACAGCTGAGTAATGATTGGGCTTCTCTATTGGGCCTTCATTAGTGGGCTGCATCTTATCAACAAGTGGAAAATGTGTTCCGTACGAAAAATAGTATGAGCTACGTACAGTACGAGGCACTAAAGGACCCGAACCATGCAACGACTTCCAAAACATTGTGTTTGTCGTTCTAACAACACATTTATTCAACCAACAGACGAAATATACTACTGATTGTACATTGAAAACAGCAGCAGCAACAACCAGGGCTGGGGGTGCAGCGAAGCGATAAGTAGGCGGAAAGAGTGAAGGCGCGCTCTCTCTTCAAACCAAACATCAGCCATCATTACAAAGGGCTGCAAAAAGAACAAGTGTATGCATAAAACTAAATAAAGATCCTACTACACCAAGTATGCGCATCTAACTAAGCGGCTCGGTTAGGCGTTACTATTTATTAAGCTGTGGAGATTGGCTGGCGGCTTGAACGGATGGGTGCTGACGGAAACTCCAGCCGGCGGGTCGAAGTCGATACTTGCGACCCTCTCTCCTACTTTGGGCTGCAGGCGTGGTGGCACATATCAGGGTATGGTGCATGCGAGGCGCGAGTGCAGCTGTGTACACACAGTTTTGCACGATGAAGCGAAACGGCGCTGCCATCATGATCCTTGCCGTTGGTTATCTCCTGGTTAATCGGATAATTTAGTCCGACAAGCGAGCGTGCACCAAGGCTACTTACCAACCTCGGTCAAAAATTCACGAAGGCCCGGAGCTGGGATCTGCTCAAAAGACCTTGCGGTGGCTGTGATTGTATTCATGAAACAACACGTCCGGTATGTGTGACGATCATCAATCTTTCGCCGTCGAAATGCGATCGAGCAGGAACCACTTGCAAGCTGCCATGCCGCTTTTCTTTGAAAGGTTCTAGGATTAGGAAGGGTAGGGACACCGGTGACCTACAACATCATATCAAGTTGGAGTCAAGTAAAAAGGGCTCTTGGTTTAGTCAATCTTAAGAACAGCATGTTATGAGCATGAATATTTTTCAGTAAATGTTGACGATAATATAAGCAAGCCATCATGATATCATAGGAAAGTAACATCTTCTTTAACAGACCGTTTGTAGCGATATTTGGAGTAGGCCAACAATCGTCCAGCCATAGAAGAAGTCGACAGCGTAAATGAAGCCCTTGTGTTTAATGGCATCGAGAGAACCATGGAGGGCGTATGATCCTCACGATGGGCGTGTAGATTTATCCACTTACGCGATGACACTGTCGGATAAGCGAGACAGCGGTTGAAAGCATAGTGCTTTGAAGTCTTTATAATTCGCAGATCTTGTGGGCATGGCAGATTACAACCTTGAGCAAATCAAACTTGGTATCATGTTGGCTCTTGTAAGATTAAGTATTACGGGCGCGGTGCCAGCGATGCGGTGTTAATCAAGGAAGGGGGATCAATGCGCGGTGTAGACCTCCATGAGCATCCAGCTCGCATGACCGTCGGCGAGCACCATCAAGGCGTGTTCATGCCGACCGGTACATACCGTTAATGTAGCTGAGGCTAACGGGGATCATATCGAAGTGAAGGGGTTGATGCTGCGCCACCCTCGATCGTTATGCTGCGTGACCGCCCGTTTACGAAGATCGGCGGCATCGGCAAGCAAGGAGCTGGCTTAAAAAGCTCCGGCTGAGGGCTTTGAGTAAGCGATACAGCCCGGCGAACCGTGAGGAGAGCTGCATGAGTGCTTGAGATGTCCACCACAGCGAAACAATGAGCTTGATTACCTCTGTGGGGGCGAATTCCACCCACTCTTCGGCGGGCGCTGCTCGGTTACTGCCATTGTTAGTGCTTGGGTTTACGGCGAGGGGGCGCCTTAGCTTCGGCGGGGATGGAAGCTTGGGCGAGATATGTGCGGACAAAAGATGGAGAAGCGAATATGTGCTGCGGGAAGTGGGCGGTGATGATGACTACTGACCGCCGCTTGACTTACGAGACACATACCAGCAGCGTGGGTCATATCGATGCGGACAACTTGCTTGAGTGATCCGCGATCTTGGTACTCCCTACGGTACCTACTACATTACTATGCCCTAGCTTGCTAGAGTAGAATAGTAAGTAGGACTCTGCTCTACTACTAGCACGGAGAGTAGTAGTATATTCTAATCTAAAATAGTTACAAACTTCAATGCCCGGCGTGGAGCGACTACAAACCATACTCAAAGACCGTGTCTAGGTGGTGTTTGGACTTATATGCAAAAAAATAGCAAGATGCCCGTGCATTGCGACACACCATCATCACCAACTCGGTTTTCTCTACTCCTACTCCTATAAAAGATTGGTTGGTGGTGATGGGCGTGTTCAGCCCGAGGCGTGCAGTGAGGCGGCGCAACACTATTCAATTTGTTATAAAAACAAAGAAGAGTAGTAGAGATAGAGACATAGGGAGGAGCACGCGAGGTTGTGGGAGATAAGGATGAAAGAGGCAAGGCCTTATCGTAAATGTGGAGAGAGGTGCGGGTATCTTTTGTAAAATTGTCATAGTTGGCTTTCTATCCGTCCGATATAGATCGGACGGTCTATATCTAAGATGGCAGGCATACCATCGTCACCAACTCGGTTTTCTATAAGAGTATATATATATAGATATAGATAGATAGAGACTAGGGAGTAATAGTAAGGACACCATCTCTTGCCGTGTGCTACTCCTGCGCTCCATTCGGTGACCATAGCGTCCCCCTGACCACCCTCCTGCGCTCCATTAAGTGGTATTTGTTGAAATCTGGGAGAGCACTCCCTTGACTGGCAGCACCACGACTTCACCGGCGATGACTTCTTCCCGACCTCGGCAACCTCTTCCTCAACGACATGGGCGACAACCTCAGCATGCGGTGCTGCTCCGTTGCACCGTGTGTGTTTCTGTCATTCCTGTTTGAAATCGTGGTAGAATTCATGTTTCTACTCTGTATCCTACTACTATGCTAGTCCACATGATTAGTTTCATCTCTGTTATAGCCGTCATGATTTATTTTGTGCTTATTAGGATTAAATCTTGTAGTAACTTGCTCATATATTCAAGCTGGCGCCGCGTCCCCTACAGCCCTCCCATTTCATGGACAGCTTGTGCGATGCCTCCAAGGAGCCGTCGTCCCTGCTATGAGTGCCCGATGCCGTTTGTGGCTCGGCGGCGGACATAGTGCATCACCTCACGGATCGTCAGCGGTCACTGCTGGCCCTTGGCGGAGAACATCAAAGTGCGACCGTGCTACGGTTCACCATGCGGGTCATTTGGAGGATCACCGCCGCCTGCTAGTCTCGGAGGAGGACGACAGCTGAGGGAGTCCTGGATTAGGGGGTATTCGGACAGCCGGACTATATACATCGTCCGTACTATGGAAACGTGAAGATACAAAACTCAAGACTTCGGCCCGTGTCCGGATGGGACTCTCCTTTGCGTGGAAGACAAGCTTGGCGATCCGGATATTGTGTTTCCTTCCTTGTAACCGACTCCATGTGAACCCTAGCCCTCTCTAGTGTCTATATAAACGGAGAGGTTGGTCCTTAGAAGGCCGATCACAATTACAATCATACCATCATAGGCTAGCACTTAGGGTTTAGCCTCTACGATCTCGTGGTAGATCTACTCTTGTACTACTCATATCTTCAATATTAATCAAGCAGGAAGTAGGGTTTTACCTCCATCGAGAGGGCCCGAACCTGGGTAAACATTGTGTCCTTGCTTCTGTTACCATCAGCCTAAAGCACACGGGACCCCCTACCGAGATCCGCGGTTTAACACCGACATTGATGCTTTCATTGAGAGTTCCTCTGTGGTGTCGTTGCAGGGCTTGATGGCGCCTTCAATCGTCAATTGCATGGTCCAGGGGGAGACTTTTCTCCCCGGACAGATCTTCGTGTTGGCGGCCGCTGCGGGCAATTAAGCAGCCATCTGGAGCAGATCGATAGCTCGCCCGACCACGGTCGAGGTTGGAAACTTGAACTACAGCGGATATTCGCGGAGACTTGATCTTCGACGGATTTGGGCCTGCACCAAGAGCACCGAACAGTCACGATGAGCACGGCTTAGACCTGCTATCGGACGAAACTCGGGATATCACCCCTGCAGAAGCCTCGGATCTAAATCCGGAGCAGGTTGCGTTGCCTAAGGACGGAGGGATGGACCCTGCCCCGAAGACCGCACACTCATCGGCGATGGAGTCGAATACAGGTCTCACCCCTGTGGAAGCCTGTAACCCCGGGCCCCCGGACTCGTATCCGGTTGTTGGCTCCGGTCCGCATACCTTCAAGCTAGCCGAGCCAGGTTGGGCTCCGGTAATGGAGTTAACCGCTGCGGGCATCTTCCAGTACTCGCCCTTTGGCGACATTCTGAACTCATTAAAGTCTCTCTCTTTGTCAGGAGGCTCTGGCCCGAACTATGTCCGGCTTGAGTGGGAAGCAGGCGACGAAGGAATTCGCTGCCCACCCACCACCCACTTCATTACCACGGTCGATGATTTAACCGTCGTGCTTGACTTCGACTCCGAAGACATCGATGAAATGCAGACGGCGATGCGAGGAGAAATGCAGAGCCACGCTCGCGGAGGTGGACGGCCACCTCCTCATACAATATATACATGGTGGACACTCCGAAGGAAACCAATGGCGACAAGGCAACGGAGGATAACCCCTCAGGGAGAAAAGCAAAGCATGGGCGTCGTCGGCGCCGCTCCAAGCCCCACCACAGCAATACCGGCCCCGGAGATGAAAGCAATCCGGATGGCGCCGAAGAGGAATACAACCCTGACCAGCCCGCCTTTGAGCAGGCCGAACAAGAAGATGAGCAGGTCAGCCCAGACGAACAGGCGACCGACGGATATCCGGAGGAGGACAACTATATGCCCCTCTCCGAAGACGAGATTAGCCTCGGTGACAACGAGTTCGGCGTGCCTAAGGATCCCGTGGAGCAGGAGCGCTTCAAGCGCCGGGTTATTGCCACTGTGAGGAGGTTGAAGAAGAAGCAGCAGCAACTCCAGGCTGATCAGGACCTGCTCACAGATAGATGGACTGAAGTCCTGGCAGCCGAGGAATACGGACTCGAGCGCCAAACGGCTGACCGGCCACCTCGTGGCCGGGATAAAACGGGATATCAGCCCGAATACCAGCCCGCACCCCAATGCCAATACACTACGGCCCTGGGCAATAGGCAGGACCTGCAAGATATTCTAGAAAACAAAGCAGGACAGCCAAGATCGATCTACGGATCGCGAGGCGCGCCCAGCGAGCGATGACCAAATCACGCCGGATACATTATCAACAAGTCCGGCGGGCGAACACGACAACCGGACCAATTGAGCTGCTAGCCACATAGCCCGGCGCAGGCGCCACACCCCTACTGCTTCAGCGGCGAAGTGATGGATCATCAATTCCCGGAGGGTTCAAACCCGTAAACATCGAGTCATACGATGGCTGTGCAGACCCTGCGGTATGGATCAAGATTTCCTTCTCCACATTCACATGGCCCCGGAGGCGATCTACGCCATCAAGTATCTTCCCTTAAGCTCAAAGGACCAGCCCGACACGGTAAATAGCCTGCCAGCAAATTCCATTGGCAATTGGGAAAACCTGGAAGGCGCATTCCTCGACAACTTCCGGGCACATATATCACGACCACGGGCGGCGATGACTGAGCCACATTACTCGACGGCCGGAGAGTCAGCGAAAAATTCTGGACTCGGTTCCTAACTAAAAGAACCAAATAGTCATTGACCGGTGGCAAAGCCCTGGCGGCTTTTAAGCATAATATCCATGACGAGTGGCTTGCTCGACACCTCGGCGAGAAAAACCCAAGTCCATGGCAGCTCTCCCAACACTAATGACCGCTTTTGCGGGCAAGGACAGCTGGTTGGCTCGCGGCGGCACCACGCCACATTCCGGCGCCGGATGTCGTGACAATAGCGGAAAGCCACGGCGGAACAGACATAAGCGAGGAACAACGGCGACAAACGAAGAACACGGCGATGGCGCGGTTCAGCGGATCAAGTCCGGTTAGCGAAGAAGCCATTCAAAATAAACAACCGAGGACCGTCGATGCGGACCGCATACTAGGCGCTTCGTGCCAAATTCATGGCACCCGGACAAACCAGCCAACCACACCAGCGAGACTGCTGGGTATTCAAACAGGCGGCAAAATAAACACGAAAACAAGGACAAGGGCTGCTGGCGGCGATGACGAGCCCGGCGTCCGAACTGAGGGACGAAAAATCCCCCAAGTGAAAGCGGTCAACATGATCTACACCACTCATATCCCCAAGCGGGGAGCAGGCGGGCACTACGGGGCGTCTACAGCGATGGAGCGATGGCCCCCAAGTTCAACCCATGGCCAGCTTGTCCGATCACCTTTGATCGTGAGATCATCCTACTAGCATCCGTCACGGCGGCTCAACCGCATTGGTCTTGACCCAATCATCGGCCATTTCACCTCCGCGAGTCCTCATGGATGGATGCGTAGCTTTGAACTGCTTTATCGGGACACGGTCGCAAAATGGGCATCGACCCCACAAGGATCAAGCCCACAAAACCACCTTTAAAGGTGTAATCCACGGGGTGGAGGCCCGTTATCACGAGCTCTATAACGTGGAAGTGGTCTTGGATCTCGGATAACCACGAGCGAAGAGTTAATCTTCAATATCGTCCCCTTCATGATGGTTATCACGCCTTCTTTGGGACGAACCGCATTCGCTAGATTCAATGCGGTACCACATTACACATACCTCAAGCTCAAGATGCGAGGACGGCGGGGTCATAACGATCCAGCGGAAACATGGACCGCTCTCTCCGAGCGAGAGGATCATCTGCAGCCCTCGCGGCGAGAAGTACAATCTTGACCTACGCCGACAAACCAATCCGGCAACAACAACTTCAAGCACCATCAACAAAGTCCGGAGCACCCCGCAACAGGATCATCAAGCACGTCAAGAGCGAGACTAGCAGTCCGGCCTCCGCTCAAGCCCGATCAAAGCACCATTCGTGCCACGCGTACACAATTACGCGCTCAAGATACCATGGGCGTAGGCAGGGGCGCAACAATGACTCAATCAATAGTGCGGGTAACCGCTACATACCTTCATAATCTTTCCCTTTTACCTTCCAGGACATTGCTTTAGTGCAACCTCTTCAGAAGAGCCGGATTGCCGGACTCACATAGGAGAGAAAACAAGGAGGCAACAGGCATTGCGCACAGAAGGAAATACCCAGGTGGAATCTATTTACGATCGCTATACCTGTTTTATCTATCATGTCTGCGGCCTGCCCTGGATAGGACATGTCAAATAGTCCTATTTATCTCGCTTAATGCATCCATTGTAAACATGCGGCAAACATATTATTTATCAATGGGAGATCATAAATAACGTCAGACTTATTATTCTTATTTGAGCATTTTCTTATAAATGTTTATTTGATCTGCATCCGTACACCTTGAGTGCGGTCAGATTACCGAGGCGTCTCATGGCGCCCGTGTCTGACAAGTAAAATGCGAACACTTTCAGCGGTCAGCACCCCAAACTTATAGCACTATATGCATCAGCTCGAATCATGTCTTGGGTCTGATTGGGTTAGCCCGGCTCCCTTGTTTGGTACCTTACGTTCCGTTATATCGGCTAAGGTAGCGCGGGAGAAACTCTGCGATTGTGTCCCGGTTCTTCCGGACGAGCACCTCGATGAAAGCGAAAACTGACCCGGCATGATGTGGCGAGAGCTGATAAGCTGTTCGAAGGTCTTAAAATCATAAGGATTTTCCACTTTAAGCGATAAATTGGCCGTCCGATCTAAGCGTATATAAGCGCCCCAATTGACCTTCCAGGTTCTAGGGGCTTCGCGAAATTTAAAATTGTGAACTTCTATGGCTAAGTGAAAGTTACAAAGCGAATAGTCCGATTGCCTTGTTCGGCGCCTTGGACACCTCCTTAAGGGACCAAACATTTGGATAAAGAGTGTCGGGTTTTCCACGAACACCCGATGTACTAATTCGTGGAGGCGGAAGCCGACGGTAGCCTACTTTTAGAATTTTATAAACAGCCACACGAAGGTAATATTTTAAATAACAAAAGCGCTACATAAGCATAAGCAACAATCTTTAAATTACAAACATGACGAGTGAATTCATTCTAAAGGGTGTCCTTGGTACATTCGCCGGCCCGCGAGGCGGCGCCCTTCATCACGCCATCATAGTACATCTCGGGATGGCGTCGCCTTGCCCTCTGGTGGCCTCTCCTTCACCGGCTTCTCCGCATCCAGCTTGCCCCAATGCACCTTGGCAGGCAAGGCCGGCGGGCACCCTCAATGCAAGCGGATCGCAGTCACTTCAAGCAGCAGACGAGCATCCACCATCCGGCTTCGGGCCGAAGTAGCTAGTGGGCGAGGAGCTCACGAGGCCACATCCGGACTATGAAATCTTTCATAGCCACTTGGCCGCCTGTGGAGTTCGACCAACTGCTTGATTGGTCACTTTCGAGCATGGGCTGCTCGGCCCGATATCTTTGGGACGAGAACAGCTTCTCGTTGAGCTCCCCTCACAGGCACGATAGAACTCCGCGGCATCGATACCGCTGCGTGGAAGATCTGCGAATGCCTGGAGAGCTCGAATTCGGGTAAGTAAAAGCGCCTCCTCCATGTGTGCTTTGCATAAAAATTTCTTACCGCGCTATCTTTTTGGCCTCTGGATTTTTCTGTTGTGCCTTCTCGGCTTGGCCTTGGCGTCTTTCATATTCACAAGGGCCTTATGGCTCGGCCTCTTTCATCTTGAGATCATGATCCACGGACTCGAACTTCTTGCGAGTCGGAGCTCTTGCTGTACCTCGCCCACTCTAGCACTTTTCTTTTCGCGCTCCTTGCATTCCAAGGCCGCCTTGTCTTCCGCCTCGGACAGCGCTTTCTTCAGGGACGCCACTTCGGCGATGGCCCCTGTTACAAAGTCACGACGCTATGGCGTTAGACTAACCAATTTTGTCTATCCTTAACTACATAAGAGCAGGGAATCACTTACCCTTGTTCTCTTCGAGCTGCCTCTTCGTGAGGTCGAGATCTCCCTGCGCCTGCTCCAGGTCCCGCTTTAGTTCGGCAACCTCGGCTGTGCGGGCAGCAGCGGCAAGCAGCACAGGCTGCTTATTCACATAAATATTTGTTTTTAGACTCCTGCGGATTATAATTGACCCTCCATTTCGTTTTTGTTTCCGAACACCAAATAGAGTATCAGGGGCTACTACCTATCGGGTGGTAATTTTACACATATTTACTACTTACCTCAAAGCATGTCAGGAGGCTGGTGCAAGCTTCGGTTAGTCCGCTCTTGGCGGACGAAACCTTCAAATCACCGCACTCATAAAATGCAGTGCTCTTCATCCATGGAAGCACCATGGCGCTTCAGTGAGACAATCCGGCGCCTAAGGCGCGGAGAATCCTCGGCATGAGGCAGCTGCGCCCTCCCTAACGAGGCTGCTGCTGAGTCGGAACCATAGAAGGTTCGGAGCAGTGTTGGTGAGCCCGGCCTATTGTGGCTCTCATCAACACGATCACGGGGATCTTGAACCCAGCGTGTTGACATCTGGAATCCGCCTTGGGCGTCTCCAGTCACCTCCCCGCTCTGGGAGCCTTGGGACAACAACTCCGTGTCATCCGAGTGAGGTAGTGGCCGTCAGGCGAATTCATCTCCAGATCGCCCGAGGGACCGGAAGAAGATACCTCGAGATGAGACCTCGCGGACTGCATATATGTTGGCATTATAAAAACTATGGGTGAAGTCATGATAGAGTCACGGACACTTACGATCGCCTTTGGGGGCTTCCCCACAGGCAGCCACCCCTCCTCGGTTGAGGCGGGCGTGGCGGAGTAGTCCGGAAGGACACCTTTCCCTTCTTGGGCGTCCAGTCTCCCCTTCGGGTGGCTTTTCTCTTTCTCCTCCCGGTCTTGGGGAGGTAGAATTCTTCTTGCTTCCCCCGCCTCCTTGAAGAATCTATCTCGTCGTCATCGGGCGGCGTGGGTATAACGACCTTGCGCCGAGGCCTTTCGGCCCCTGTCCGCCTCCCCAGGCCCCTCATCCTTTTCAGATGGGGCGTCTTCTTCTTCTTCCTCCTCCCCTTCGTGGGAGGAGTGTGCCTCATCATCTTCAGATGAGGCTTCCGGCACAACCTTTCGCCGGAGACCCTTCCGGATCCCCGGGGCCTTCTTTTTGGCCTTCTTCTCCGGCACCTTGTAAGGCGCAGGGGCCAGCATCTCCGTCAAGAGAGCATCAGCTGGGCCTTATGGCAGCGGAGCTGGACAGTTAATCTGCTCCGCTGTCTCCACATAATCCTGAACAGATATGCACAAATACTTAAGACTCCCCCATGAATATATTGGGAAGAACTGAATCCGGTGATAGCCTGAAAACTCACCTTACTAGGAGGCCGTGAGGCGTGGAGCCCACGGTCCTTGGATGTGGGAGGAGGTACTTCGGAGGCCTTGAACAACGCCTTCCACGCATCTTTGTGCTTCATGCCGTAGAGCCTCTGAAGCATCTGGTGTTCGGCCGGGACGAACTCCCATAGATTGAGTACCCGCCTTTGGCACGACAGAATCCGGCGAACGAGAATGACCTGGATCACGTTGACAAGCTTGATGTTCTTGTCCTTCATGCTCTTGATGCAGGTTTTGAGTCCGGTCAGCTCTGTAGATTCGCCCCAGGACAGACCCTTCCTCTCCCAGGAGGTGAGCCGCATGGGGGTGCCACGATTGGAACTCGGGGGCCGCCGCCCAGTTGGCGTCGCGCGGCTCGATGATGTAGAACCACCCCGACTGCCACCCCTTCACGGTTTCTGCAAAGGCCGTCACCCAATGACGTTAGGCATCTTGCCCACCATGGCTCCTCCGCACTCCGCTGCTGGCCACTCACAATCTTCGACTTCGAGAAGATTTGCAGCCATAAGCGAAATGAGGCTTGATGCGGAGAAGGCATTGCATCTGACGATAAGCGCCCGAGATGTTGAGGGCGAAATTGGGGCTAGATCATGGAAATCTAGCGGTAGTAGAACATGAGCCCACGGACGAAGGGATGAAGTGGAAATCCCAGTCCACGGACGAAGTGGGCGACAAACACGACCCTCTCGTGGGGTCCTGGGGTCGGAATGACCTTCCCGGCGTCCGGTAGCCGGTGCGTTATGTCTGCTGCCAAGTATCCGGCCGCCCGAAGATTTGCGATATGCTTCTCCTTGACGGTGGAGGCCACCCACTTGCCTCCTGCTCCGGACATGTTTGGTTGTACGGAGAAGACTTGGGCTTGGGCATTGGAGCTCGAGGGGGCAAGAGTGGGCAAAGGAGGAAGAAGGCGTGGGTAAAAATGGGGAAATCTTATCCCTTTATAGAGGCGACAAAAGCGGTGCGCCTCCCCACTTGTCCGTTGAGAATCGCTTACTTCCCAAACGCCACGATTGATGGCGTGGTGGGATTACCCATACCTGTATTGATGAGAATCCCGTGATAAGGGGACACGATCTCTGCTTTGATAAGACGTGTCAAGGAAACTGCCTTTCAATATGCGTTGTGGCTGGTTATAGGAAAACGGTTCGAATAATGACCCGACCATAATGACACGTCGCGTTGTCTAAAAAGTTGTCAGCGGATGGCATTTGTGAAATATCATTCTCTCTACAACAGTATGTGGAGATTATTTTGTGGATCCGGACATGGTCTACATGTTCGATAATTACTTTGGAGTATTCGGAGAAGGAACCCGCCTTGCAATGCCGAAGACAAGACTGCGCGCGGACTCGCCGTCATTGAAGCCTGGTTCGAGAGACTCTTGAGGAGTCTGGATTAGGGGTATTCGGACAGCGGATGTATACATCATCCGGACTATGGGCGTGAAGATACAAGACTCAAGACTTTGGCCCGTGTCCGGATGGGACTCTCCTTTGCGTGGAAGACAAGCTTGGCGATCCGGATATTGTGGTTCCTTCCTTGTAACCGAATCCATGTAAACCCTAGCCCTCTCCGGTGTCTATATAAACCGGAGAGGTTGGTCCTAGAGGCCGATCACAATTACAATCATACCATCATAGGCTAGCACTTAGGGTTTAGCCTCTCACGATCTCGTGGTAGATCTACTCTTGTACTACTCATATCTTCAATATTAATCAAGCAGGAAGTAGGGTTTTACCTCCATCGAGAGGGCGAACACAGGTAAACATTGTGTCCCTTGCTTCTGTTACCATCAGCCCTAGGCGCGCAGGTCGGGACCCCCTACCGAGATCCGCGGTTTGTCACCGACAACGGCGTCTTCCTCTTGATCGTGGGCACCGGCGAGGCCGAGCAGCCGCCACCCGTCCTATGTCTGGCGTCGAGGCGACACGGCCTGACAACGACGAGGCAGATGTGCGGGTGCGTGGTCGGTGTTACTACCCCTCCGAATTGGCGTGGTGGCGACACGGCCTCATCGAGCGGACTTGGACTCGGGGAGCTTGGACTATCCGCCAATGTGGACTTGGAAAACCCATGGCATCCATTCCATCCTTTACCCGCCGATCACGGTGCAGGGGACTCAAGGAGGTTCACTGGACATACACATTATCAAGTGCACTTAGAAAACATGTAGTGTTTGTGTGGCGCTTATGGCCCGTGTCTTTGCCGCTTTTGATTACGTAAGCTTGTCGTTAAACTTGAGTGGCTTTAAATCATGATCCTTCCTTTGAAATGCTCCTCTCGGTGAGCTGATGTAAGACACTTTGGGTTTCATTTGATAATGGAACGGGGAGAACCTCCTGTTCTTCTAAAAAATTATGCATTATCAAGTTAAATGTTGATCATTAGTCTTCGCTCAATGTAATCCGCTGTCTAAGCATGTGGAGACTTCCATGCAGGATCTTGCTCTATTGGAGTATCGGCATGAATAAAAGTGTATCCGTTTATGGTTTAGTCTAGAATCTTCCATGTATGAATTTTTACTCTGATCTTGGTGAAAGACTTACGATGAACCATTTCTTACATCTCCTCTGCCCCCTTGCAAGTCATCTGATTTAATCCCTCCGTCTAGGTGTATAAGGGCATAGTTAATATTACTTAATAGTATAGCCAACTGTTGACTATAAGAAAGTGCCATGTCATCTGTAGCCAACATGTATAACAATCGATACTCAAAACTAATTCTTAAAGATCATTTCTTGCAAAGCACAATAAGTGTTATTTCTTCACAAGTTTTGGATGCAGGTTGAGCAGTTGAGCGCTTTTGTTTGCAAAAGATTCCTTTTATCTATTTCACCGGATGTTTGTGAGCTCTAGAGATGAGATAATATCCGAAGAAACCTATTGAAACCCGTTACACATGAGATGACCCCACATCCTTTGTCAAAATAAACAACTCCTCGATCAATGCATTTCACTCTTGATTGCAGCATACGGGCACCTTACTACTATAGATTAAATGCGACCAAAAGTTGAACTAACATTATATATATACGATAAATACTGATGCATGTCACCTAAAATTATATCATTCAAAACCATTTTCAAATCTGAATCCAACGATATAGTTTTTTGACATGCACTAACATTTTGTCGATTAAATCTTGACCAAATTCAATGGGGACTAATAAACCACGGTGATGTAGTACAAGTGTAGAGGCGGCGCTGCGAGTCTCACCTCTCACCCGCTTCGTGGCACATGATAATGCCGTCATATCACAAAAGCCAACCACTCCCAGTAATAAGTGGCCTGGTAAAATAAACGGACAAGCAACCATCACATCCCTCCGTCTTTTTTGCATTTCATCTCTCTGCATTTACTTTCTCTGGTTCATCTCGCACACTCAATCCCAAGCTACTACTCCTAGGGCTAGTTCTTTTGGAGGCTTCCCCAGCTTTTCCCACAAGACTAGTCACAGTGGAGAGTAACAATAAGGCGTCTCACTCATTTATTTGGGCTTCTAAACTACTACTCCGTCCTGGTTTATTCCTCACTATTGTAATTTGTGCTAAATTTTGACCAAAGATTTAGCAAATAAACATTAACGTTTCTTATTTTCTCCTCCTCCTTGGTCACGGTGCACAGCCTAAGATGAATTACTCACCTAGACGGATGGCGTGGTGCATATGACATGCACTAAAATTTCATTAGTTAAATTTATGATCAAAATTTGACACAGATTACAATGGGGACCAATAAACCAGGACGGAGGTAAGTAGTTATGGGATTACTAATCTAGAAGCCTAAAAGAACCGGCCCCTGGTACTCCTACTAGTAGTAGTACTCAAGTTGGAATTCCAATTGCATGGCACAACTTGTTAGGCAAAAAAAATTCAATACAGGGTGTAGGAAGCGGTTTGGGAATTTGCATGCCTTTCCAACCAGTGAGATACTCGGTACAAAGTATGAGGAGAAATAACTTGACGGAGAAGGAAGCTAAAGTAAACAATTAAGCGAGCATTTTGCATTTGTTTTGCATTGAATCGTTTCACAAGCTTGACTAGTGTTGTTTTCTACTTTTACAAAAACCGCATCGTAATGTTAAAGCGTGCATTTGCGTACATAAGTAATAGTAGTACTCCCTCCGTCTAGGTGTACAAGTCTTCCCTCCTTGGTCACGGTGCACAACCAAAGATGACTTATTGACCTGGGCGGAGGGAGCTACAATCTGCAAGCATATATCGAGAGAGATGTGTAGTTCGATAGTATATAGTAAAGTTTGTGCTATATGCGTACTTGCAAAATCGTCTGAATACACAAGGTTTCAAACGTTCCTTTTACATACTTAATTGGGGCGCTAAAATTCCTAAGCGTTAAGGATTTATCATTTGCGTCCCAAAACTAATGAGATAAGCCTTACGAAACAAAATTATACTCCTCCTAAAAGCCACGGCGCTCACGGGGAGCACTTGCGCGCGCCACAAGTGCCCTAGTGCGTGGTCGTTCCCAATGACGCCGACAGCGCCTCTTCCTCAACCTCGCAACTCACAAGGTGCTGATTGGCGGCTTGCTGGCGTGGCGGCTGCGATCTCACTTGGTGTGGTGATCCGGCGCCAATAGGTACTCCGCCTCACTGGAAGCGTGCACCTGGTCCATGTATCACCAAGCGTAGATGAGGTGCTTGGGCCGATTGCCTTGAGGCGTCGGGCAGGCGTCCTCCACCACCCTCACGGCCCTCGCCGAATATACGCCAAGAGCCAATTGCCTAACTCTCTCGGACGCGACATAGGCCTCCCGGGCAGCTTGTTCATGATGCGCTTCTCTTCCTCGACCTTCTTCTCCGCCTCTATTTTGGCGCGCTCTACTGGAGGCAAAGCCTCCCACAAGGAGACATCCATTTCTTTCCAAAGCTCCTCAAGGCTGGGGGGGCTTGGCGGGTGGCGTGGCGTTCTCCTCGTAGCGGGGGCAGCGCATCCTCCGGCAGCGTGTTGGCGAGATTAGGAACACCGGCGCGTCCACCTCGGCCTTGTCGGCGAGGCGGAACAAGCAGCGTCCTCGTCGACTAGTGGCGGCGAGCAGGCAGCGACAGCGTCGCGTCGCGGCGAGCGAAAGCGTCGGCGTCCTCCTCAACTAGTGGCGGCGAGCGGAAGGCGGCAGCGTCGCGTGGCGGCGAGGCGGAACACCGGCGCGTCCTCCTCGACTAGTGGCGGCGAGAATGGAGCAACGGCGCATGACCGTCAGCGCGATGCAGCGAGGGCTCCTAGGGCTTGGGAGGCGATGCCATGGTGGTCGATGTGAGAGGAGGGAGGATATAGCGATGAGCGTGAATGTGAGGGAGAGATAGCGATGTCGTCGGGGCGATATTTATAGCGAGCAATGGCACACCTATGTAAGATATGGTGAGCTGCGACTTAACTTTAGGTCGATTCGTCAGCGACATGTGGGCGAACACTGTTGGGCCCATATGTCGATGACCAATCTACCTGCAGTTAAGTAACAACTACGTGGGCATATTTGGTGGAGTAAATTACGGGGGGCGAAGGGTGGAAATATTGCTGGTCACAATGGATTGGGACGGCGTGGGGAGAGAGTCATGCATGCAGATTTTTTCACGGGGTGGAGTGGTGGGACCCGAAGGAGAAGGAGAGTTTGGCGAGGCATATTGTTTCCACACATGGAGAGGAAAAGATTTGGAGCGAGCGGGCTTCCTGCGGGTATGGGGAGCGGTGCATAATAAGTCATCTTGCATGCGGGCTAGGTATAGTCTCAAGTCATTAAAAACATACCGCCCACACATGTTCATATTTCAAGGTGCACTAAATTATTGCATGCGATGATTAAGGCTGGCCATAATGGTGGTATCTTAGCTGGTATCATGCACACATGAATAGTAGCAAACATGCTTATGTGGCAAAGAATTAAAGAAGAGAGGGGGGTTAGAGTAACTAGTGTTCATGCATGCATTGGTAAACACATTTTTGTGTGAAAACGACACACTAGTTGAGTACTTTTGCAGACTTCAAAACTATTCCACCGCCTCTACTATCTTGCTAAGAGTAGGTGAAATTTTGAATCGAACCCTTTAAACTAGAAGGGAGGTAGTGGTACTATAATAGCTAACCTTGTTGTGATGACAAGATAGGACATGTTGCCTTTTGGACGGAGGAACTAGTCGCATTGTGCATTTAAGTTTTATGCGAAGTCAATGTACCTCTACTTTCACAGGACTTACTGAGAAAAATGTATCAACATTCACAATGTCAAATCAATATTTTACACTCATTATAAAGCGTAGTTGTTATACTCATTATAATCAGTATTGTAGATATTGATATTTTTAGTATAAATTTGGTGCGTGGGATTTCATTGATGCTGTCAAAGTGTGGAGGAAGCGGAGCTTAGGGCTTACATTGCGGTCTCTACAAAGGTATTTCTCTTCATAATCCTGTAATTTTAGAGACTGATTAACGCTTTTGTGGTAGCGTCTCTTGCATCGAGGGACTATGACAGGTCTGCTATGCATGACCTGAAGATGAAAGTGTTGAGCATCTCGAAGTTGATCAACAATCTTCAACTGTGAAAGATTAGCCGTTCGGCCAATAAGGTGCACACTTAATTAGATGGTATTCTTGTAACTAACGTGCATACATGTGGTGAATATTATGTCGAATAGTGTCTTGTTGTGGCTGGTTTATTAATATAAGGTGGTGTTCAAAAACATTATAAATTTGGTCAAACACTTTGCAAGCGATTGGGGAGTAAAAAGGACCCGGAGGAGTATCATGCATCGGAGTAGGCAAAAAATTGCTCATTTATAGCGGTCGAAGTCTCAAAGGGCCCGGCCCGTGCGAGGAAAGCGAAAGGTAAAGTGGGTAGCGGTTGTGAAATTAAGTGAAGTTACATCCACAGCGCTTGACATATATGCGAACAGGCAGAGCTATACCGTAAGGCCTACGATATGGGTCTAGTAGACATGACATCTAGTGGGTCCCGCATAGTTCTCGAGAACTCTTTGGGGGCTTGCAGCCGTTTATCCACCGGGCAAGCCAGCAACCCCACGCCGTTCGCACGCCCTACTCGTCCCCATCTTCTACTACCTTACAATAGTTTGCTCCCAGTCGTCCCGTCCTTTCACATTAGTTCGCTCCCAGTTTTTGCGGGGTACAACAGTTCAACTTCTCCTAACCCTCCTCCAAAATCCATGGCCTCCCAAATCTCCATAGTACATTGCTGAGTACCGAGTTAGAGCCATCCTTGGCGATCAGTTCATCGTCATCTACACCGTGGATCATGACGGTGAAAGCATGGCTTGCTCGCTTCCTACACATGTTCAAGCTGTTTAACGAGATGAGTGGGTATTTGGGCTAGATGTTGAGTACACCACAGTCCTGCGAGAGAAGGATCTAAAGGATGAAGAGAGGAAGAAGCCCACCGTGATCTAGGTTTGCGTACATAACATTTGCTTGGTCTACCACATATGCCATGCCGGCGTTGAGTGCCAGTTTTAGAACTTCCTCAAGGACAAAAGAGTGAAATTCGTTCTTGTAGACTTTAAGAGCAGACAGGGATGTCTGCGTCGAGATAGGTCTCGTTGTAGGCCAGCCCTTGATCTCGAGAAGGCAAGCTGGTGTCCTCCTCTCAACCTTCAATGTTGACCCTGGCAGTAACCATGATTGATCCTTCGTATGCTAAACTGAAGAAACATCATCACGGGTTTCATCATTGTTGGTGTACTAGAGTAGGGTACCCTAGTACCCCGAACTTCGTCTGCAGGCGATTCTGACACCCCGGCAAGGCTGGCTTGGTGACCGTCAAAGATCCTCCACGGCTCCTTTGGAGCCATTCAAGAACAAAGTAATCAAGGCCCGGCAAGAGGAGCTTGCCGGGAAATACTCAAGGCACGAAGAAACAAGACCCGGCAAGAGGAGCTTGCGGGAAGGCTGGTGATCGACAAGCTCCGTAGCGACAAGGATTGGCAGCGGCAAGGTGCTTTCGCTGGCGAGCAACCTCTCTTCATCTCGCTCCAGCTCATCCGTAGCGATATGCATGCAGGGGCTATTCGAACACAGCGTGTCGAAGGGCTGTGCAAGCCGGCGGCGGAGCAGCGATAGCGGCGTGACAAGCTACCATCGTGGCGAGCAGGCGCGCCAGCGGTCCCTGTTGCCTTTGTTAAGGCGGAGGGATGGGCATTATTACTCTTGTCCCTTGCCGTCGAGTTAGGTATAGATCACTTGTACCTTTGTACAAGTTGGTGTACCAACCTTTGTTTTTACATTTGTACCCTCATATGTGTTGCCACCTGTGGTGACCCCTTGAGACTATAAAAGGAGGCCCATGTGCAACGTAGGGAGGGTTCGGCTCGTTCGATTCACTCGACTCATACGAGACCACACTCGCTCAGGCTAGGTTTTGTAGCTCCCATTGCTCCCTAGCAAGAACACAATAGAATCAACCAAGCAGCAGTAGGAGTGTTATCTCTCCGGAGAGCTCCGAAGCTGGGTAAATCTGCTCGTGTGCCTCGCCTCGATCCGCTCTTTGTGCATTCTCCGCCCCCCTCCGAACCACAAGGGACCTAGGTCCCATAGGTGTTCGTGGGACACGATCAGCTTCCCCGACATCTTTGGCGCGCCAGGTAGGGGAAGTCGAGGTTGTGTGAACCCGATCCAGTGTTCACACGAGCAACAATCTTCATCGTCATCATCAACATGCCACGAAGAAGAAGACTTGGTGGCAGCAGGCTCGTCGCGTCAAACCCACCACCACGGGCTGGCGAGTTGTGGGGAAAGGCGGCTGGCGGAGAACGGCGTCGATGAGGGAACCCACAGCGCCGCCAGATCAAGGACAAGGCGGCGCAAGCTTGGCGTCGAATCCGCACCGCGTCCTTCTCGAGAAGCTTGAGGAGCAGCAGCGTCATGGTGCTGCAGCACCATACATTTGATAGATCAAGGCCAAGCTGGAGGACCCGAGGCCCTCGAGACCTACATCTGCCTTGACATCTTTGTACGAGCGGTCACGATCACTTAGGCGGGATGCTGCTCCTGCTAACGGTTGGGAGTCCGAGCACATCCGTTCCTGCTCCGTCGCCATTGCCACCCACTACTCCGGCGGAAGCCTTGGCGAAAGCCCAACTGCTTTAGACTACCCTCCAGCGGCCGACAAAGGTCGGCGAGTGGAAGGCCACCATCTAGAGTCTCGCCGGCTTTGCCAGCGATGGCGTCCGCGGCAACCAAGCACCTCGCGGCAGCGGCAAGGCGAAAAAACGCGAGCGGTGGTGGCGAGACCATCGGGGTGCAGCCACCGTGCACTCCCCTTCGAAGGCCAAGATCGCCGACTTCGTCGGATCCACCTCGACAGCGACTCCACGGCGTCGTCGGATCCGCGACTCGTCGCGACCAACACCAAGTTCTTGAGAATGGCAAGAAGAAGGCCTTTCGAACCGCATCGGCGCCGAAGAAAGCGGCGTCAATCGACCAATCGCGCGGGCCCGCTGTTGATATGCATGCGCCCGAAGAACGAGGCGACTTGCCGTCTGTGATAGGTTGCCCTGCGTTCACCCGTGAGCTGCGGCAAGTCCAGTGGCCCAACAAAAAGAACTTCAAGCCAGATGTGCCAGAAAAGTATGATTGCAGGACGCACCCCTCGGAGTTCCTCAGCATCTACACCATTGCGGTGCAGGCTACCGGGGGGCGGGACGACAAAATCCTCGCCAACTACTTCCCTCTGGTGCTCAAGCCAAACGTCAGATCTTGGCTCATGCACTTGCCGGACAGCTCCATTTCTTCTTGGGCAGATTTGTGCCATCAGTTTGTCAGCGCCTTCACAGGCGGCCACAAACCTCATGGCCAGGAGAGTGACCTTCACCTGCTCGCCCAGAAGGAAGGGGAGTCCCTGCGCAAGTTCATCCAGAGATTCAGCCGTGTGCATTACAATATCCCAGATGTTCACCCTGCCGCGGTGATCGGCGCGTTCCATCGAGAACATCACGGAACCCGCAGGATGAGGAGGAGATGGCGATGTGCAAGGTCAGGGCGTCGGTGAGCTATATGCCTGGCGATAAGTGTGCCTGTGTTGAGGAGGAAGAAGACTCCGGGAGAGAATGTTGGAGCAGGATCGGCGGTGATGAGACCGCCCGACAAGAAAGGCGCGGCGGAACAACGAAAAGAAGAAGAGTCAAAAGTACTGGTTGTCGAGCAGTCCGGCAAGGATGGTGCCGCCAACAAGGCCAAGGCTAAGCGGCTCCGGCAAGGAGGTTGCCGTGACACCGACCGCCAAGCTGTGGCGACGCCGACAAGCGAGGACAGCTCCAACAAGCGATCTTGCAAGATTCACCGCACCAAGGGCCACGACCTCCAGGCTGCAAGAAAGTCGAGCAGCTCGTTGAACAACGAGAGGGCTGAGTCTGGCGGCAAGACAAGGAGAAGGCCAGGAAGGTGCTGGTGCGGCTAGCAAGAAGAGACCGGCGGGGAGGGCCTTGCGGCAAGGCAAAGCAGCGACAAGGAGACAGACCTGCCAGCGCTGCGACAAGGAAGAAGGCGAAGATAGCGATGGCGAAGACATGGAAGGCAGATGAAGCTGATGAGCAGGAGTTTGAGGAAGGCAGCGGAGGTCCTTTGCGTTGGCGGTGGTGCTTCTCTGCATACCTCGCACCGCCAACTCAAGCAATGGATCGTGAGGTTAATCAGTGAGAACCGTCCAAGTAGAGTCGCGCGGAGCCTCTGAAGTGGTCCGGCCGCCCATCATCTTTGACATTGAGGATCACCCTGATCGCATCACTACGGTCGGTGCTTGCCGATGTTGGTATCACCAACTATCCGCAACCTCAAGGTCACAAAGATGTTGGTTGGCGGTGGGGCGGCCTGAATCGATCTCTCTGCGGTGCTCCGAAGCTTCGGATCCGTGGCAGCGATCTCGAAGAGGCTGGTACTTTCAAGGAATCAACCCGAGGAAGGAGCAAGCGAAAGGAAGATCCTGCTGCCGGTAACATTTGGCGATGAACTGAATTCAGGGTGAGAGGTCACATTCGGCGTTGCGATTTCCCATTGCCCTACAATGGAATACTTGGCCGTCCGGCACTCGCCAAGTTCATGGCAGCCTCTCATTCGCCTACAACCTGCTCAAGATGCGGCCCGATAAGCGTCATTTCTGTCCATGGCGACAAGAAGGATGCGCTTATCTGCCGAACAAGATTCTGGGATGCAGCAGCCGCCACAAATAGCAAATCACTTGCCATTGAAGCTCCGGGGGAAGAAAGACCACCTTGTCCGGCAAGAACTCTGATGCCCACTCCGGCAAGCGCACCTCTTCGGGGTGCTACGCTACCGTCGAGGACGCACCAACGAGCTCCACCGGCAAGTGCAAGAAGAAGATGGCAGCTCCGCCAAAGACCAAGAAGGTGTCCGCCAAGGAGGACGGCACTGATGGTACCTTCACCATCGATTGCCATGCTTGACCCTAAATAGGAAGCGCGCTCGTTGCTTTCTGCGGGCGAATGTCGGCGTGTTTGCATGGCAACCGTCGACATCCCGGCGTTCGAGAGAAAGTAATTGAGCACCACCTAGCTGTCTGTCCTCATCGCGGCCCGTCAAGCAAAAAGTCGAGGAAGCGAGCGGTGGGCGCCAAGAATTTATAGCGAAGAAATCAAGAAGTTGGAAGTAGCAGGCCTTGTTAGAGGTGCTCCATCCCACGTGGTTGGCCAATCCGGTGGTTGTCACGAAGGCAAATGGGAAATGGAGACTCTGTATCGACTTTACTGAGATGTTAATAAAGCTTGTCCCAAAGACCCATTTCCTTGCGCATATAGACCAGATTATTGACTCCACGGTGGATGTGATTTGCTTTCATTTCTTGGCGCATATTCAGGATATTATCAGATCTTCATGGCGGAAGAAGATGAAGAAAACCGCATTCATTACACCATGTGGCACATCTTTGTTTCATCGAGATGCCTTTCGGTTTGAAGAATGCTGGTTCAACGTTTACAAGAGTAGTCCATGATGCTTTTGAGCCGCGAGATACGAAATGTAGAAGCTTACATGGATGACATAGTGGTCAGAAACAAGGACAAAGCAACTCTGGTTCAAGACTTAGATGAGACCTTTGCAAATCTGCAAGATCAACCTCAAGCTCAATCCGAGAAGTGCGTGTTTGGAGTTCCTTCGGCAAGCTTCTCGGGTTCTTAAATGTCTCGGAGGGAATTGAAGCCAATCCCGACAAGATCAAGGCCATTGAGCAGATTGAAGCACCAAAAGCACGTCAAGGATGTAAGAAGGCTTGCGGTTGCGTGGCTGCTCTCGGCGAGTTTATCTCTAGGTCAGTGGCGCGCCTGCCGTTTTCAAGATTTTGAAAAAGGCAGGTCAATGAAATGGACTCCGAAGCGGAGGCTGCGCTGTAGGACTTAAGAGGTACTGTCCTCCACTCCAATACTTATCGCACCTAGGCCACAAGAGAAGTTGCTGCTGTATATAGCGGCAACCAATCAAATGGTTAGTGCTGCGTTAGTAGCGGAGAGGGAGGCGGATGATGAGCCGACAACGAGGCGGATGCATCCAGCGACAAGCAGGGGGCTTCGCCGTCAAGCTCTGGTCCCGACAAGGACGGATCTGCGCAGGATTGCGACAAGATGCAGAAAAGGATGGTGTGCAGAAATTGCTTTTCGGCCTCCTCATGGCCTCGAGAAAGTTGCGCCATTACTTTAAGCACATGAGATAACGGTGGTCACTCGCTTTCCGTTGAAGAGGATATTGCAAAATCCGAAAGCAGGCAGGATTGTCAGTGGGCCTTTGGGCTATCAAGCTTTGGCCTCAAGTTTGAAAGCACTTAAACTATCCAAAGCGAGCATTGGCAGAGTTTATAGCAGAATGGGCGTAATGCAAGATGAAGAAATACGAGAGCGAGCATCCCGCCAAATAAGCAAGTAAAGATTGGCTGATGTATTTTTATGGTGCCTTCTCGCTGCAAAGGCGCCCGGTGCGGCGTCTTTGCTTCGCACCCACGGAGAGCACCTCAAGTACATAGTCCAAATGCACTTTCCCAAGGAGCAAGCAACAAATAATACTGCGAGTATGAAGGTTTGCTTGCGGTCTCGAAATGCAGTAGACCTTGGGATCGAAGCTTATTGTCGGGGTGACTCACGACTTGTCGTCGCCAAGTGAACAAAGATTATCGAGTCCGTTGATGGAAGCCTCGTTGATGAAGTGAGAAAGCTAGAGGAGCACTTTGAAGGCTGCAAATGGAACACGTTCAAGAGCTCGAGCGATATTGCGATGGCCTCTCAAAGTGTGCCGCACCAAGTTACACAATGGAACTAGGAATTTTTGTGCTCAAGCTGACTCGATAGCTATAGCGCCATCAACGGGACGAGCAAGAAAGAGGAAGTTGGTTTCGGTGACTACTTTCGGCAGAGCTCCACGGAGCCGCCGCCAAGAAGAATCCCCAAAATCAGCATAAATATCGTTAAGCGAGCGTTCCCGACAAGTTTTGCTCACGGCAAGCTTGTGAGGGATCATCAAGCTCGACGAGCCGCATGTTCTTGCCGTGGAAGCTGATGTTCCCAGCGGCAGATGTGCTTTTAATCCTTGTTGTCGAGCCACGAGGCTCCGGCATGAAACCACAGATCGTCCATTTCCTTGAGACGGAGAACTTCCGAAGAGCAAGAAGAAGCGAGAAAAAGTAGCCCGGCGGTCAAGTATGTATCGGTTTGTTGACAACATCCTATGAGAAGAAGACTCAGCGAAGTGAAATTGAAGTGTATTTGCGGGAAGATGGGCGAAGCTGTTGGCGAGAGATACGGAGGCATATGTGGTCACAACATTGGCGCGAGCACTTAAGCAAAGCTTTCCGGCAAGGTTTCTTCGGCGAAGCCCTCCAAGATGCAATGGCACAAGTAACCAAATGTGAAGCGTGCAGTTCCATTCAAAAGCAGATACACCAGCCAGCTCAAGCTCTCGGGCGATCCCTTTGTCACTGGCCATTTTGATCAGGGGCTCGATATCCTCGGCCCCTTCCCGAGCTGTCGAGGGCTTTGAGTACTTATGCGTCGCAATCGCCAAGTTCACAAAGTGGCGGAAGTGGAAGCGATGAGGAAGGTGACAGCCGGTCGGCGATCAAGTTCTTGGTCAATTGTTTGCCGTTTTGGGATACCTAACGGATCATCACCGACAACGGCACCCAATTCACGAGTCGCACCTTCATGCGATCGTCCAAGATCTTGGCGCCAAGGTCTGCTTTATACATTGCTCACCGAGAAGCAGCGGTCAGCGAGAGGGCAAATGCTGAAGTCTGCGAGGACTCAAGACCAGAACTTTTGACGAGGCTGCGCAAGTGCGGAAGAAAGCTGGATTGAGGAGCTGCGGTGGTTCTTTAGTCGTCGGGGAATGACGCCAAATCGAGCCAGCGGCGGACACCTTCGCTCTAGTCTATGGAGCGAGGCAGTTCTCCCCACGGAACTTCGTATCTGGGTCACCTCGAGTACTCGCTTATGATGAGCTTGAGCAAGAGCAGCTGCAACAAGATGTGCGCTGCTCCTCGAGGAAGATCGTCTTGAGGCTGCTGTCACGAGCTGCTCGTTACCAGCAAGCTTTGCGCGCTACCATAGCCGCAAAGTTAATGCGGAAGCTTGAGGAAGGCGACCTTGTTCTTGGTAGCGTTCAATCCGCCAAGAATTCCAACAAGTTGGCCTTGAAGTGGGAAGGCCCCTATCGGGTGAAAGCGAGTCACTAGGCTGGCGCTGTCATGCTGAGACCGAAGATGGCGTTCGGTGAGCAACTCTGGAATATAGAACATCTTCGTAAGTTTTACCCATAGAGGCGCGTTTGCGGAACCCGTTCCGACAACCACCCTTTATACAAATCTTGCCCTTTGTTGCATGTAATCCTTTGTACAAAGCGGTATGAGACCCGTGCATCGATAAAGCTCATGTGTTGCGCACAACTTCGTCAATTTCATGCTTTCATCATTATTTTGCATGTATTATTTGACATTTTGTGCAGCACCCACACCGATAGCAATAACGAGCCACTAGGCTCCATAACTTTATTTTCTCTTCTTTCTTCTCAAAAAGGAAGGTTCATCCACCCACAAGTTAACCGGGGGAAGGAGAAGATAATGGTGTGGGCGCCAAGTGTCGCTCGAGGAAATGTCGCCTTACCGGGAAGCAAGCAAACAGAAAAGCTAAGTTACTAAGTTTAAGCAATCAGTTTTAAATTTTCAAGTTATCTTCCTCGAGCGATAGTACTTTGTATGGAAAACACTGTGCGGAGGAACCAACTTCGCAGCTAGCTTGCGCCCTTACTTTGTTTGAGTCCGCTCAACAACTTAAGTGTGCTGCAACTAATTCGACAAGGTTGCTTATCGGAGGCAACATCATAAGCAGGCTGCTGGCGTTCCGCACTCAGCGCTTCATGACAAAGATGCTCGCACCGACAAGTTCCCTAAGCGTAGGGCACAAACATACAAGGAAGGAATCAAGTAAAGGAAATAACATTGCGATTGATGCCTAAGATAGAGTATATTACAAAATAACCTGTCGCGAGATCTAATAGATTTTCCGCCTAAACATGATCTCTGCGACAAGAGAAAGATAAACTTGGCGGCCTAGTCCCTTGCGGTGCGCCATCGAGCCTCTTGACTCCGCTCACCCTGTCCACGATGGGTGCGACAAGGGACTTAAGTGCTTCAACGTCGGCGAGATGGAGGCGAGGGACTTGAGGGCGTTGGCGAAGCGCGCGCTGGATTGCGGAAGGCCACCTTCATCGGCACCTTACGGAGAGCCTCGGCGCGAGACTTGGCGCGACTCGTCGGCCAACTGCTTTGGGATCTCCTCCCGAACGGCGGAGACCCGTCAACCGCCCTTGAAGAACGGCTGAGCTTGGCGCTGGGTTGGAGGTTCTCGTCGGTGGGTACCAAGATCCACCATCCCGGCTCCATCGAGCTCATTGTGGATGGCGGCGGCGGTTTCCACAAGACCTTCATCGATGCATTATGCTATCTACGAGAGTATCACAGGCGATCGCGGCATCGCCAACAGCTCCTCGTTGGCCTTGATCTTCTCGGCAGGCCGGTTCCGCTCCTTGGAGCCGTCCGGCGTCTCCGTCGGGGTGGTTAGTTTCAGCTCCAGATCCGCCTTGGAGTCCTTGGCGGCGTCGAGCTCTTTGATTTTCTCAGCAAAACGACCCTGCAGCTCGCCAAGAGTGTAGGCGTCCTTCTCACGCTCGCGCTTCAGCCCGGCAACCTCCTCCTTGCTCTTCTGGAGGGTGGCCTCCAGCTGTGCCACCCTCGTCTCCAATTCCATCTTGGCGGCCTCAGCAGCTGCGGCGGCATCCTTTGCCTCCTTGAGTGCTCCGCCAATTGATTGCTCGCGCACGGCAATATCTTCCTCGTGGCTGTCGAGGTTGATCTTCCTTCGCCTTGCTCCTGCTTCTTCTTTGAAGGCTCTCGCCCGGCAAGCCTTTGCTGCTCCTCGACCTCGGCCTTCTCTAGGATGAAGGCCGTGCGCTCCTAACAAGTTGCTCAGCGCTGCTATGTCGGAGAGTTTCCTTGTTGGCGCGCGAGCTCTTCTGGCGCTTCTCCATGTCGGCTCCCGCCCTCGCGGCGAGTGCTTCCGCGACTCCGGCTTAGCTTGGCGGTAGCGGTAGAAGCGACAACAGCTTCTTGATGCTGCTCCTCCTCGAGCTCGCCGCTTGCTGCTGCTTGGCGCATTAACCAAGGACAGCCAGTGAGGCGAGCAGCTCCACATCGAAGGTCTCCCCCTCGGCCGGCGCCACAGGCTCGATGCCCATGGAAGCTTGATGAAGACACCTTGCGGCCTTGAGATAGGCGCGGGCTGGGGCTCTTGGTCAGTGCGGCATCGATGGCGGGGGATCGGCGGTCGGTCTGGCGCTGGCGCTCCTGCGACCTCGGGGCCGTCGATCTCGATCACGGACCCCTCCCGGCCTCTGCACGGCAGCCTTGGCGGCCTCCTCGCCGGCGGACCCATCGTCGCCGGCCTCCTCTTCCATGTTGGTGGCGTCGTCATTGTTGTCGCGAGCGTCCTCCTCGCCGGCAACCTCAGTCTCCATCGGCTCTCCGGCAGATGGATCTGACGATCAGAGAAAGAAAGAACAGTCAAGCAGATGTTCAAGAAGAATAGAAGAAAGAGAACCCAAGGGAGATTTTCAAGTATGAAGATTACACGCAATGGGATCTGTGGCAGGTCTCCACCATGGAGGGTCGTCAACGCTACCTCTTGCCGGAGAAGCTCCCCTTGTCGGAGAAGCCTCCCTTGTCGGACAGCGCTCCCTTGGCGGAGATTTCTCCCTTGGTGGCGTAGCTGAAGCAAGCAGAACTTCAGGAGTGACCTCCGGGGCCTCCTGATGAGGCTGCTCTGCTCCTACATAATTCAACAAGCCAGATATCAATGATGAAGGAGCACCCAAGCACACCTAACCGTAAGAAATAAACCAAGTACTTCTGCTGGGGGCTGTCTTTGGGGCTGCTCTGATGAAGGTTTGCGGATCCGGCAAGGGAGTCTCAGGCGTGCCTCCACAGCCACGGAGATTAGTCTTGATGACCCTGCTGGAGTCTTGGCTCTCTTGATGTCCTCTGAGCCAGCGTCTGAAGAAGGAAAAAAGTTGAGTGAAGCAAGTCGGATACAAGATAAAACAGATAAATTGAAGGATTACAAGTGCAGCGACAAGATCTTACTCTTCCTCTTCTTCCTCGGGCTGAGGCGGAGAGATCAAGTCGCTCGGTCTGACAGGCTGGAGGTAGACTCCCTCGGGCGCTTGGCGGGTGCGGGGCGTGACTCGAAGACCCTCTCCCGTTCTTTGTGGCGGCATGAGGCGCTCCGCAGCTTGATGCTTGCCAGCGGTGGCGCGCGTCAGGCCAGGCGGCTGTTGGCCGTATCGCCCGCCACTTCTCGATTTTGCGGGCGCCTTCTTGGCGGGGCGCGGGCTCCTCTGCGGCAAGCTACTTGGCGGCGGAGGGGCGCCCAGCAGGCTCGCTCGGCTCATTGTCGGGCTCGGCCTGCTCCTCCTCATCGGCGAACTCCTCTCGGTCGGCAAGGCTTGCCGCCTCGGCTATCTCTGCCTCCTCGGCAGTGAACCCAAACACACGGCGGCGGCTTCGCGCCTCCTCCAACCTTAATGGCGTCGCGCCATCTCTTGCTTTCGGTGGTGTCGCGGGTGAGCCGCTTACGCTTTCGTCGGCGCGGATCGGCACTTCTTCCAAGTCGTCGAAGAACTGCTGCGGCGTCGTCGGCGAGCTCTGCCAAGTTGGAGCGATTCCATGGGAATCGCTGGCAACATCATCGCGGATGCGGTCAAGCGGCAGTTGTTGCACAAAGGCACGACCCCCTCGGCAACATAAACCACTCGGGGTGATCGCATCGAGCTTGAACAACTCCGCGCATGCCATCCAGCTCCAAAGGCGGTAAAGTTCAGTTCAAACCCGGCGCAGCCTCATGATATCCGCCGCATTTTGGAACTCCCAAGCAGGCCTCCCCTCTCTGCAAAGGCGCAATCTGTGGCGAAGGAAGTCGCGCCAACTGCTCCCTCAGTAAGCCCGGCATGCAGGCGCAAGATTCGATCACGGCAATCTTCAACTTGGCATCCTCGGTGCCAAGTTGCTCAATCGTTGCAGCGCACTATGGGAGTTTTGCGCAAAGCGATGAAAGGCTGCGGGTCCTCCTCTAGATCCAACACCAGTCAGCTCTCCCTCCTCCCACTTGCTGCGCAACTCTCCGTCAAGATCGCTTCCTTCTTGCCGATCACAGAGATCCATGCAATTCCTCCGACAGCGGCTCTCCTCTCTCTCGGGGCATGAAGTAATGGCGGAAAAGCGCTACATTTGGGTGGACTCCGGCGAAGTTCTCGCAGAGGTGTGCGAAACCGCCATAGTGAGGGCGGCGTTGGGGGTGAAATCAAGGCGGAGGCCATATGTGTTCATGACATCACAAAAGAATTCAGAAAAAGGCGGGCGAGCCCTTGATGGAAAAAGCGAAAAAGGGTGCCGATGGAAACCTTATCGGACGTGGCGGCGGAGATCACCCTCGTCTTGGAGTGCGCCAGCGTCGCCGTCGTCGAAAAAAGTAATACAGCTCCGCAGCTCCTTCTTGTCAGCGGGGATCGAAGGCCCGCTCCTTCCATAGCCCATGAGCAGCTGCGCCTCGGCGATTCCGCCTTTCCCTTGTTGGCCTTGAGCCATGGGGGAGGCGGTGGAGGAAAATCGGCGGCGTTAGTGGCGCCCGGTGGCAATGGAGGCGAACATCGCTCTCTTTGGGCTCAAGAAGAAAGGGGAGTAGCGGTGGTTTCGATGTGACATCAATGGCAAGTGGGCGTCCTGCCTGTTCCCCTGCTTATAAGGAGGGGCGGGCGGGCGTTCGATTTTCCCATTAAAAGCCCCACGATCTCCCCACGGCGCCACGTCCGGTGCGTGCCGTTAAGTGGGGACATGGTGAGTCGAGGCGGTAATGGCGTAATCGAGACGGGCGTGCCCGTGCCTTATTTGGGCCTGCCCATGAGCTTAGCGCCGTGTGTGGCCCGGGCCGGGGGCTCTGTGGGTGTACTAGAGTAAGGGTACCCTAGTACCCGAACTTCGTCTGCAGGCGATTGCAGCACCCAGCGGCAAGGCTGGCCTGGTGACCGTCAAGATCCTCCACGGCTCCTTTGGAGCCATTCAAAACTAAAGTAATCAAGGCCCGGCAAGAGGAGCTTGCCGGAAGGCCCTCAAGGCACGAAGAAACAAGACCCGGCAAGAGGAGCTTGCGGGAAGGCTATTGATCGACAAGCTCCGGCGCGACAAGTATTCAGCAGCGGCAAGGTGCTTGCAGCGGCGAGCAACCTCTCTTCATCTCCGCTCCAGCTCATCCGCCAGCGTGCCATGCAGGGGCTATTCGAACGCAGCGTGTCGAAGGGCTGTGCAGCCAGCGGAGAGCAGCGATAAGCGGCGACAAGCTACCATCGTGGCGAGCGGGGCGCGCCAGCGGTCCTGTTGCCTTTGTTGAGGCGGCGGGGATGGGCATTATTACTCTTGTACCTTGCCGTCGAGTTGGGTATAGATCCTTGTACCTTTGTACAAGTTGGTGTACCAACCCTTTGTTTTTACATTTGTACCCTCATATGTGTTGCCACTGTGGTGACCCCTTGAGACTATAAAGGAGGCCCATGTGCAGCGTAGGGAGGGTTAACTCGTTCGATTCACTCGACTCATACGAGACCACACTCGCTCGGGCTAGGTTTTGTAGCTCCCATTGCTCCCTAGCAAGAACACAATAGAATCAACCAAGCAGCGGTAGGAGTGTTATCTCTCAGGAGAGCTCGAAGCTGGGTAAATCTGCTCGTGTGCCTCGCCTCGATCCGCTCTTTGTGCATTCTCCGCCCCCTCCGAACCACAAGGGACCTAGGTCCCATAGGTGTTAAATGGGACACGATCAGCTTCCCCGACAATCATGCATGGGAGTCGAAGACATTAGATGAAGATCATATCACATGCGCAGCAATGGATGCCTACCTTTGTTTAAATATCTACAAGGGTTGGATGAAGAAGCGAGCCCAGTGTCGGTTCAAGCAAAGAAGCGTCGTGACGAGGAAGAGGAAGAGGGGCGAGGACAAAGTCGGGGCGTGGACTCGGACTCGAGTAGGTGGCGTGCCGTCGCTCATCTGGTTCTCTGCGGTGTCGGCGGACTAGTTGCTTAGTTTATTTTCAAGGGTGTGTTGTCTTTGAGGCCCCAGCAGAACTATGTTTAGTATGTTCTTTCTCGTTATTTGAAATCTTTAGTGCGTGCAGTAGTACTAGTACTATGTCTTACTACTGTTCTTCTTGCAGTTGGTACTCTGCTCGTATCTTCATGTTCCTCTGTACTTAATCGTTCGTACTAGTAGTATAATTTGGGTTAGTCGATTCTTGAAAGAAGTTCGTGAGTGAAGGAAGAAGGCAGCGAAGAGGTGGAAGAAGCCCTTCTAGCCATCCATGTTGCATCAAAGCGGCTCACATGAGTCGGTGACCCAAAGTGCTCCATCAGATTGCAGGATCCATGTGGCATTCAAGGTCTCGATGGTAGATTCCGTGTCCGCACCCGGTTTGCGGGCTTGTCGCGCGCTCGACTGGCTTCCGCCACGACAGCCACCCTGCGGGCCTCTTCCGTGCGGGCGGAGACGACAATGACCTACTAGTTCCTCCTCGCCGGTGTGTTGGAGCACGCGCTCGTCCTCCGCTTCATACGCTGCGTGCATAGACGCGGCTCCACCAGCTGCTTTCGCGTGCTTGGCAGCGGCGGCATCGCGAGGAGGGACTACAGGCGATGTGGTGGGCGAGCCTTGGCTTCATGGCACAGGATGGCGGCGACACGGCGGTGATGGCGAGAAATTGTTGGTCGGATCGGCGAGGCGCCCGGCATACTGTGGCGGCGCCATATTGATGAGTGTGCGTGTGGGAGCTTACTTTAGTTTTATATAAGGTTGGTCAAACTTAAAAAAAAACCGTACTAGTACATGTAAACATTAGACTTAGGCAGCGCTTTTATTAGTTAGTACCACAACCACGATCTGGAATCATGTGCAAGCATGTGAACCCATGACGTGATCGATCGAATAGTGCGTCACCGTGTCACGCTCGAAGGACATCCACGAACCTTTTTGTGTGTGTGAAAACAATCCTCGAATATTACTCAACTTTTTTTCTGGGAAAGTTCTTGGCTGCAATATTTCCATGTATTTGAATTTAGCTCCAATTAGTGTTTATTTGGATTTGGGCGTTTTAGGTGCGCCTAGTTTTTTAATACTGATTTTGTGTATGTGGTGAGAGAGAACATGTGTATGTGTCCATATGTGTGTTGTGGCGGAAGGGCAATGTGGAGCGGTGTGCGTGTGATCTGAGACATAGAGAGGTGTGAATGTGCAAATGATCATGCATGAGTGAGACATAGACAGATATGCCGATCGTTGTGTATACATGAGAGAACGGTCTTCTAGTTTACTTGTGCATGTGAGAGAGAGAGAGAGAGGGAGGAGAGAGAGAGAGAGAGTAGCATTCTTAACACAACAACCATCTCTCTCGATTAGTCAAATCCCTCATGCGATCGCATGCAACACATGCATCAGCAGCACATTTGACACCCTCACCGACCCCTGCCCACCTCAAGGCCCACAATCTCTTTGTGAATACCCATTTCTCTCCTTAGGTTTGTTTCTCTCAATATCTCTCTCTCTCTCTCTCACACACACACACACACACACACACACACACACACACACGCACAACACACACACACACACTCCCAGAGCACACAATTCATCCCCATCCAAGGTTATCTGGTGACCACTCCTGCTTGTGCTTCTTTGCACCCCAACATGCACAACACCTCAATCTTCAAAGAGGGCATCGAGCAGATCGAAGGCAGGGGACCACACGCGCTAGAGAATCTTGGGGTCATTTGGAAGTAGGGTGATGTGACTGACGGTGGTGACTCCTCCCCCCACCTCTCTCTCTCTCTCTCTCTCTTGCACAAAATTACCAATCCCTCTCTCCCCCGCACAAAATTTTCAATCCCTCAACCCACGAGATCCTTCCCCTCTCGTCCATATTTTTCCAGCTCTCTCATCAAACATGTTGTCTCTTCTCCTTCCACGTATACAAAATCTGGATGCACACGCATCTCACGTATATTACATGTCTCCATCTTTCTCACAGACCTAACTTCTTCCTCTCTCTTTCTCTCTCTATCTCTTTCCCTCTGTCTCATTAGGTTTGTATCCTACTCTCTCGTCCACATACATACAATCTTTCCCGCCCTATCTGCTCCATCTTCAAAAGCTCTCTCTGCACGTTTCATTCACACATTGGGATATGTCAAAATGTTGCTTCTATAATGGACCTGTTTGGATCATGGGGTTAGAGCTAGTTTGGGTTAGTTGGGGGCTCAAATAACCCAAAAGTATCCATACAGGGAGGGTTAGAGTGGGTTAGTTCCATCTAACCCAACTATCCCGATGGAGAGGTGCTTATTTGGGTTAGAGTGGGTTAGAAAATAATTCTAACTCTAACTGTGTTAGAGTATCCAAACAGAGCCAATGGCTGATGTAGAGTTATGGTTGTTTTTGTTGCATCCTACAAAGTAATAACTATGAAATGCATTTAGATTCTCATTTGACTGGGATTATGTGAGTTTGAGCATGTTGTGAAGTACTATAGACCTTGTATACATCTTGGGATTCGACAATGATTGTAACTATTGAATTGTATAGACCATTACATTCGAAGTCAATAGCCTAATATATTTATTTCACAATTTCAACAAATGATTAGTTCACTACAAACTAAGAAAACAAATGTGTATTCCCTGCGTTTTTATTTGAGTCCGCGTATTAGCATTGGTCAAAGTCAAGTTTTGTAAACTCTCAGAAAGCTTATAACAAAAAATATTAAACATATACAATAACAAATAAATACCATTAGATTCATTATTGAATGTACTTTCACATGATACATATTTGTTATAGAAATGTTTATATTTTTCTATAAACTTGGTCAAACTTTAGGAAGTTTGACTTCAGTCAAACCTAATATGCATAGTTTACTACTACTACTCGCTAGTTGCTTAGCCGAATCACTCAACACGCCACACGGGGAGTCCAGTGTCACAAAATTTTGAGGTCAGCGGGAAAATCTCCCGCGACCCTGATTCGAGCAGTGGGAAGTAATATCATAGCCTTCGAAACAGGCCTACGGATGACGCTTGGTATGGGGCTGTTTTCGTAACTTCAGGTTCACCCTACCCAGCCAACCCCACCCCGGCACCCAGATGTTGGAGATATGCCCTAGAGGAAATCATGTATGATGATATTTCCTATGTGTTTATGAATAAAGATAGTCATTGGACATTATCAATGATGTGTATCGGCAAATCGTGACTTGTTTGTGGGACTATGCATTGTATGATGAGTGTCCTAAAAGGTCCCTAGTCAAAAGGGCTGTGTGGACGCGCAGCCGACTAGACTAGCATATGACATGGTCGATGGCTTGGTCTCACTAGACATGGATCATTGGATGCTAACCGGATAATATGGACTTGGAAAGGTCTGCTCGGATTCGACGTAGTCGGATCCGAGTCGAGATAAGGTCTGAGTCGGACAGACCCAACTATGAGACGCAGCGATATGTCATCTGTGGTCTCTAGTATAACATACGTTCTATGTCCTAAGACCTGAGCTGGAGCATGTACTCGGGATGGTGACAGACTTGCTTTGGGCCGACCAAACGCTACTCCGTGACTGGGTAGTTACAAAGGTAGGTTTCGGGTTTGTCCAGTCCCATGCTATGAGACATGGTCGAGCAAGATGGGATTTGCCCCTCCGATCAGGAGAGATATACTCTGGGCCCCTCGTGTGATCCGACCAGGATAAGCATGGCCATGCGACAAGGATTATGAGATAATCCATTTTGTGGTTGGTATCACTGGAACGAGAAAGTGATCGGGCTAGCACAATGATGACAGTCTCGCCTTGAGCCCGACAACATATATCGTGCGGCAAAGGGAACAGAAGTGTGACACGTTGTATAGGTTCGCCTAACCAGCTTCATAGTCTACTTGGTGGTCGGCACGCCTTGCTAGAGGCCGCTACCAACCGTGCAGGTCGGAGGTGATCTGAACTGTGACCAAGTCGACTTGAACCTAAAGAATTGGCAGCAAGGGAAGGAACCTCGAGGTCGGTTTGTAGGACTTTGGTCGGATGTGATCCGAACTGGACTAGGAACGTGACCGAGTAGACTTTGGGCTTTAGGGTCCGTGCAAGGCCCAAGTATTGAGTCCGCGACGGACGCCTATATAAAGTGGAGGTGCAGCACACTCATGTGGTTGATCGCTTCGGCGCTGCGACTAGGGTTTGCATGTGTTGCGAATAGCCACCTCCACTCGCCGATCGTGTGATCGGACCTAGCAGTCCGCAGACGGTGTTCCTCCTGCACGCGCGGATACCGTTAGAGGCGGTGCACTTGCGCCACTCCGGTGAACTCGTACGTGGGATCGGACGAACGGCTGTTCGAGGGAGATCGAACGAGGAGGAGACGATCCACGCGGACGCGCTGCCCCAACTCTTCTTCCGCTGCACGGCACTGCGCGTCTAGTGGTAACGAAGCGTGATCCATCTCCGTAGCATGTTCTGGATGTTACTGCGGCGTGAGGAAAATTTTAATTTGCAGTCGACGCACCCTACCGTAGAACCCAACACCATGGTAGTACACCTGAATACTCCCCATTTTCTATCCCCACCGCAAAATAGACTTCTCCACGGCACCGCAACCTTCGTGCTCCTCCCCTTTACATCGGCCTTTTCGTCCACATGGCAAGATCTGCCTCATCGGCGACCTTGTCGCCGACCGAGAGCGGTCCACCGTCGTCGTCATACACGGAGCCTCTTCCCCGGCATCGTCTTCCATGGTCTCGGATCTGCTTCCCGGAAGCCGACGCCAAGCGCAGAAGTACCACCGTCGTGGACAATGAACTGACTCCCGTTGCCGACCATGACTCACAGAGGCCGCCACGACCATCGTTCTCCTCCTCGATTGGTAATGTGTGTATTCAATCACTTAGCATACATGTGCAGTTCCAATTTTGTTCATACCTACCCTTCAAATTTCCTGGGTGCTATTGTTCCGTAAAAGTAATTGGTTATAGCCTCCATTGTCCAACAGAATATCAGCTTGTAATTGTGCGTCGCTCTGTGTCATGCTGTGCTTGGTAGGTTTTTCATACGCAACCAGTAGTGTGGCAAATGATGGAAAGGTTTTAGAACTAGCAAGATGCCCATGCGTTGCGCATCAAGATGCATTGTATGAGTAGTTTATCTTGTGGGAGAAAAGGATGCACGAGGGAAGGCCTTATTTGCAAATCTGGAGAGGGGTATGGGTAGCTTTTTGCAAAATTCCCATTTGTTTCCTTCCTATCTGTCAGATATAAATCGGACGGCCTATATTGCAAAAAAAAGTATAGAGAAAAAAAAGTAAAGAAAGTAGAGATAAATATTGAATATTAAATATTAAATAAATATAACAGTAGAGAAGAGAGTAGAGATAGCAGAGACGTCGGGAAAGGATCGCGTGCGCGGGAAAAAGCGGCCGGGCGTGCGCTAGTTTTGGCGTGCGATGTCCAGCGCGCTTTATAAAATCCAACGCCCTCCCACCGCTCTGTGCCTTGCCACCGCTCTCTCCCCGCTCATTTTCGCCTCGCCGCCGTCGCGCCACCATGCCGCCGCGTCGCCGGGAAACTTGGGGATACCGCGGCGTCCGCGCGCGCCCCTCCTGCGGCTTCTCCGCCGAGATCCGATTCCGTGGGATGCACCTCGGCCTCGGCAATTTCGACAACGCCAACGAGGCCGCCCGCACATATGACATGGTGGCGTGGCGACTCTGGTGGCCTCATAGAACATTGAACTTCCCCAACGTGCCGACGTAGGAGTAGGCGTAGGAGCTCGCGCCTCTGGCGCGGCTTAGCACCGACGAAGATCGTCGCGACAACCGGAGGCGGGAGCACCGTCTCGGCATCGCCGAGATGGATGAGGAAGCCATGGCGCTATGGCGCCAACACTTTCCGCAGGACATCATCAACGAGTGCAAGTTCTACGCGCAAAGGAGGGCGGAGAGGGATAAGAGGAGGGCGGAGCGAGCCGTCTATCGCGAGGACAAGCGTAGGCGAAAAGTGGACGCTCAATTCAACATGAGGCTAGGAGCAGCGTCGCCCTAGGAATCCGACGACGATCGGTATCTTCACGCCTACAATCAGACGTCGGAGGAGGACATCACCGAGGAGGAGTCGGACAACGAGGAGTAGTTGAATTATCGTTTTTATCTATCTATGTTGAGAACTATCCTCTACTCTATCTACTTCTCGATCTCAGCACTGTAAACGCTTTTTTAAAGCGCCGCGCGTTGCAATTCTGTTGGAGATGCTCTCACATGGCAGACGAGTGCTTTAATGTTGCCCACAAGATGCGCGAGTATTACTAGTAGTATATTTTTCTTGCCATGTTGAGATTTTAAAACCACGAGTGTGAACATGCAGAGGAGCAATGAAGACCAAACACGGGATATTTGGGACATCTTCAAGGAGTGTGGCAAGTTAAAGAGGAGCTACACCGAACTTGTAAAACGAGCTTTGGTAAGTAACACCGTTTCAATTAATTTCGTGTAGCCTCGCTGTGTATATGTTGTAGTTTCTGTTTCTCTTAAGCGTGGTGTTCTTCGACGTGTAATAAGAAGAGTCTTAATCGTCCTAATGCTTTCGTTTTTAGCTCGATGTAGGAAGTGGGTGTTCTCACCTTGTAGTCTGTTTTTATATTATTTTTTTCCTTTTGAATTCACTCCGAGTTCTGTTTATCTAGCTTCTACTAAATGGATCTAGGTTGCTCTGAGCATTGATCTAAAAAAGTAACTTCATGTCGGGATGCAGTTCTGCGAGGAGGAAGTATGGTCAACCTCGAGATCATGTTTCCAAAATGAGGCTGGATTACACACAAGGTTCTAGTTCCCTAATGATCTTGGATTAGACACAAGGTGCAAATTCCCGAGATGATGCTGGATTACACACAAGCCAGGTGGAGTAAATCGGTTGTTCGTGTCCTCGTGGCATTAGTAAAGGCTGAAAGAAAGCGTGCAGCAGCCCTTGAGAATGTAGCTGAGTTCCTGAAGAAGCGAAAAGAGCAATCAGATGCTCTCTTCACCCAAGCCAAATAAGAGATGGAAGAAGCCAGAAATAAGCTAGCAGAGGAAGAGCAGGCTAGGCGTCTCCTGCTATCTAAAACTATTCAATACAAAATTTCCTTCATAATAGCTAGGTTCAAATGTTTATCTAGTCAGCATGCCTGTTGTGATGTCCGTGCATCTACTGATGTTGCACAAAATGTTTTTTTTGGGGTCATGTAATAAGAGCAATTACTTTCCAAACAATAACAGACGAAGCATTGGACATGGTATAGTTCACGCGCAAGCCCGACATTCCAAGTTCAACTTCCACATCAAACTCATATTCACAGATATCTGCACATTTCAAACATAATGTCCACAACCATGATTCATTTCAAAGCCAAAAAAAATGTGAGGAGCGTTATAAATAAAGAAAAACCTCTACTAGTTCCTACTACCAGTGCGAACACAACAAGTCAAGACCATGCGTAAATTAATTATATTTTAGTCATTTTTTGTGTTCTAAAATGCCTGCGGCTCATGGAAGGGCGTGGCGTGTTGCCTGCACGCGGATTCAATGAAGGCAGGCGGGCAGTCTTAAGCTGGTTGCACGCGTGGCGAGGCGTGCTCGGCCGGAACTGCAGTGAGTGCGGCCCTCTGGCGGTCTTGCCGGTTCAATGCCTGCGCTATGAGAGGTCCCGTCCGTGTCAAAGCAATCACTCCCTCTAGTCCTTTTTTGTTTGGGTATAACAAAATCTCGTTTTCCATTCACATTTTACAAGTAAAATTCGTGGACAAACTTTGACCCAAAGTACGATGGGGACTAGTAAACCAGAATGGAGGTAGTACTTTTTTTAATCAAAGAAGGGTTTCCCATTCTGATTTTCATTACTGAAAACCAGCATCTAAATCTAAACCATAGTATTTGCCCTAGAACTACCAGGTTCAACATCTCGCAACATAAAGCCATACAACCTCCATCGCAAAAAAAACCATACAACCATACGCCAATGAGGTACGTAGTACTATGAATTCCATTTTCGCTCCATACCAATCATTCTGAAAACTACTTACTACTTATAACGCGCCATTAAAAATCAGAACTCTTAAACCCGCTAGAAAAACAATATTTTAAACATGGCTACTCGATCTGTGGCAACTGGCGAGCCACCGCGCTCCAAGTCGTTCACCTGTGGTCCCGACCACCAACTCCTACGGATCAAATTATCACGCGAGCTGACTATTCCTACAAAGGTGCTCCACCACGTACCCGGTACCCGTGAATGCAGCAATCGTGCACCTAGGGTTTTAGGGTTTATTTGTTAACGTCGCCTTTACGTAACACTCATGTGTGTGAGACAGCGAGAGGCCGACTGCGTTCGTGCGCCTCTTCTCTTTGTATATGTACTCCACCGTTTGTCTAGTTTCCAAAAAAATATAATAACTACTAGTAATGTGCCAATGCGTTGCCACACGATCAAAGTAGATTATTACATATTCACCGATTTGATAGAAAAAAGTCTAGTTTTAAAATACGTATATCACTAAAAATATGTTATGTTTCACTCAAAATATATTCCTTTGGCATTTTTGATGAGATAAGGGAGGAATGTTGTTGGTTTCAAGATTCGAGAAGTGGTATATGTCTAATTTCTACTCTTACTAGCAAGATGCCCGTGCGTTGCGGAACATCAAGATCTTGTGGGAGAAAAGGATGAGCGAGGAAGGCCTTATCTGCAAATGTGGTGAAGAGTGCGGGTAAATTGCCATATTTTCCTTCCTATCCATCAGATATAAATCGGATGACCTACATTGCAGGATGGCAGGCCCACCATCATCACCAACTCTATTTTTTATCCCTACTCTTATAAAAAGCATTGTTGGTGATGATCGTGTGCCTGCCATCCTGCAATATAGGCCGTCCGATCTATATCTGACAGATAGGAAGGAAACTATAACAATTTTACAAAAGATACCCACACCCCTCTCCACATTTGCAAATAAGGCCTTCCCTCGTTCATCCTTTTCCCCCACAAGATAAACTACTCATACAAATGCATCTTGATGTTCCGTACAATGCATGGGCATCTTGCTAGTTGTTGCAAAAAGCCCATGTGTGTGTGAGAGAGAGGGAGAGTGGAGGAGGACGGAGTGCATGTGTGACAAAGACACAAGGAGTGTGTGTGCGATAGGTATCAGCTTAAAATGAGGCGATAGTGCGTGTGTGCACGATCGAGAGGGCGTGTCTCGAGAAGGGAAGAAAAATCTACATAAATACAAGGAGCAGGAGAGAGACATGTATGCGATGGTGGAAGCACAACTATGCGGGTGTATAAACCTATCTAGAGGCTAGCTAGTCGATAAATGTTTGTGAGAGAAATGCAGTCGAGGCGTAAAGCGAGAGTTTTGTGTGTGCGATAGAGGCGGTAGTTGGGAAGGGAGTGGAAGCAGGAGTTGTGTGTGTGTGTGTGTGTGTGTGTGAGAGAGAGAGAGAGAGGCGGTAGTCGGGGTTGTCGATCGGTAAACAAATGAATAATGTCGATCTGGGATGGAGCGAAAAGGAGACTGCGACAAATGTTGTGTCTACAGGAGAGAGAGAGAGAGAGAGAGAGAGTAATTTTAGTGGTATGAGTCATATGTAGAGACATATAGGGTGTGTGATAGAATCCCATAGAGAGAAAGACAAAGTGAAAAATGAGTGGAGACTGTGTGTGTGGCGGTGAAAAAAAAGCTTAGGTACCGAGTACCAGAGAACAGTAGAGACGTGAGAGATAATGAAAACCGTGTAATGTATAATGATAGGGAGAGTGTGACACTTCTCGTGGGAGACATCGAGAGACCATGTTTGCGAGGATAGGAGAAACATGAAGTGAGCGTGCGGGTGAGCTAGAGAAAAGAGAGTGATAGCTACCTGAAGGAGCATGCATACGAGAGAGATTGGCGTGAAAGGAGTGAACAAAAAAGGAATTCAAATATTTGAATTCGAGATGATGATACATGTAATCCACAATCGAACCAAGATTGATCTATCAAACATGCATACTCATATGAATTCCGCACATCTATGTTATTTAATATGTAGGTATTACTGATCCATACATTTTAGTAGAACATAATTTGGTTAAGAAATTTTGAATTCAACCGTAAGATTTCGAGATCGTTGTATTTGTAAATCATATTATACATATAAAGGAGCAGAATTCTTTGTTGTGCTTTTGAAAGTATATAAAAAAATGATGTATATAGAATGTAATTCCAATTGAAAATGGATCCCGCCCGAAAAAAATAGAATACAAACGGGATTCGACTTGAGTTGGCACGGTAAACATGCACTCTGCAAAATTTGAACAAAGCGGGGAAGGTCGTAGTAACCGCTCGAAACCAAAATCTGCGAGATGGCAATCACTACTGCCTATCCCTGCCACACAAAGCCTATCTGCTGGATTTCTATAGGTTTCGATAGGGGTAGGTTTGTAATTTCACCCAAACGTGACGTAACAGCCTCTCACCCGGATTCATACGGTGGGCGCCAAAACACAGTGTGTCCTCGGCGAAATCGACTCCTCCCGATTCATATTCATACGGTGGGAGCCAAAAACAAACTCTAAATCGGCAAATATTCGTGTATGCAAGATTACCGTCCTATCCCCAACCGACTAATGTTGCTGTGATGTAGTAGAAATTTGAAATGGGGCTAAGTTTGTAAATTTCCTCACATTTGAGACAAGCGCCCTGAATACATGGTTCCCCTTCCTCTCTACCTCCCTTTTCCCCATTAGGTACTCGTGGGCGCCAAAACACCCTCTCCACCCCACCCTCCTCTGTCGCCGTCGTCAGCCACCCCATCCACCGTCCTCCTCCACCATGCGGAGCTGATACCCGACGCCTTGCCGTCCATTATAAGAGATCGACCTCTCTCATCCACGCCTTGGACCGGCATCCTTGCATCCGTCCTCTCGCTTCATCCCGCCGTCGTCCACCTTCTTGGCGCCGCTCTCACGACCGTCTCGTCCACCGCGCCCCGCCGCCACTGTCTAACCTCCTAGATCTGCTTCCACGCCGCCGACAGCCATTGCTACCGCAGCACCATCAAATTTTTAGTAGATGCGTACACGACGCCACACCAGAGGCGGTACTCTTTCGTATCTGCTCAACTTATTTATCGCAGCAAGAAAATAGATCGCCACTGCTTTACTCTGATTTCTTGTCTTTGTTGCGAAGTTGCCTTTGTCTGGTTTGCACCTTCAGATCCGCCATGGCATGCTCAACACTATACTCCCAATGCTTATGGTTTTCCCCTTTTATATTCCACACTAATTAAATCATAGTAGACTAAATTTCAAAATTGGGTCAGTCGATTTTTCAGAGCTCGCCAGAGTTCGCCGGTGCGATCGAAGGGGCTCGGGTGGTTGTGGGGCCTCGCCGAACGAAGAAAACTCGACGCGGGTGGAGCTTGGGGCACGAGTGGGGGTGGGGGTGGTGGAGGAACACAGGCGGTGGGGGCCGGTTGTCCGGCCGGTGGCCCGTGCGGTGTTTTGTATGGGAAGAATCAGAGACGAGGAAGAAGAAGGTTAGGAGACATAGGATCTTCATCCAACCGCCTGAAATGGTCGAGAGACCGCTAGGAGTTGCATTCTTAATGCGCTCTGGTTCATCATGTGTGGGCACAGCGCAACCAACATTTTATTATCCAAAATCTGCTTGCTCTTCTATACCATGTTTGATAGAGCTGGCATGTACGTGATCGATAGGCTTTCAATTACTAGCGGCAATACAACACCGTATTTTCAAGCCAGTTCCACTTTCGATTTATATATCATGGTTATGGTGTACCCTGTTATGTACACTATGATCTGCCTAGTTCTTTGTGTACTCTTGTTATCATGGTTTGGCAATAAACTCTCTATACGATATTTTATGAACCTATCATCACATGACTATCCTTACTTCTGGAGCCTATTTTTTGTGTACTTGTGCCAGATTAAATAAATGCACGCACCATATATAAAAAGCATTGTCGGTGATGATCGTGTGCCTGCCATCCTGCAATATAGGCCGTCCGATCTATATCTGACGGATAGGAAGGAAACTATGGCAATTTTGCAAAAAGATACCCACACCCCTCTCCACATTTTCAAATAAGGCCTTCCCTCGTTCATCCTTTTCCCCCACAAGATAAACTACTCATACAAATGCATCTTGATGTTCCGTACAACGCATGGGCATCTTGCTAGTTGTTGCAAAAAGCCAATGTGTGTGTGAGAGAGAGGGAGAGTGGAGGAGGGCCAGTGCATGTGTGACAAAGACACAAGGAGTGTGTGTGCGATAGGTATCGCTTAAAATGAGGCGATAGTGCGTGTGTGCACGATCGAGAGGCGTGTCTCGAGAAGGGAATAAAATCTACATAGATACAAGGATCGGGAGAGAGACATGTATGCGATGGTGGAAGCACGAAAAGGGTGTATAAACCTATCTAGAGGCTAGCTAGTCGATAAATGTTTGTGAGAGAAATGCAGTCGAGGTGCAGCGAGAGTTTTGTGTGTGTGAGAGAGGCGGTAGTCGGGAAGGGAGTGGAAGCAGGAGTTGTGTGTGTGTGTGTGTGTGAGAGAGAGGAGGCGGTAGTCGGGGTTGTCGATTGGTAAACAAATGAATAATGTCGATGCAGGATGGAGCGAAAAGGAGACCGCAACAAATGTTGTGTCTACAGGAGAGAGAGAGAGAGAGTAATTTTAGTGGTATGAGTCATATGTAGAGACATATAGGGTGTGTGAGAGAATCCCATAGAGAGAAAGACAATGTGAAAAACGAGTGGAGACTATGTGTGTGTGGCGGTGAAAAAGAAAGCTTAGGTACCGAGTACCAGAGGACAGTAGAGACGTGAGAGATAATGAAAACCGTGCAAGGTATAATGATAGGGAGAGTGTGACACTTCTCAAGGGAGACATTGAGAGATCATGTTTGCGAGGATAGGAGAAACATGAAGTGAGCGTGCGGGTGAGCTGGAGAAAAGAGAGTGATAGCTACATGAAGGAGCATGCATGCGAGAGAGATGGGTGTGAAAGGAGTGAACAAAAAAGGGATTCAAATATTTGAATTCGAGATGATGATACATGTAATCCATACTCGAACCAAAATTGATCTATCACACATGCATACTCATATGAATTCACGCACATCTATGTTATTTAATATGTAGTTATTACTGATCCATACATTTTAGTAGAACATAATTTGGTTAAAAATTTTCGAATTCAACCGTAAGATTTCGAGATCGTTGTATTTGTAAATCATATTATACATATAAAGGAGCAGAATTCTTTGTTGTGCTTTTGAAAGTATATATAAAAATGATGTATATAGAATGTAATTCCAATTGAAAATGGATCCCGCCCAAAAAAATAGAATACAAGCGGGATTGAATTGAGTTGGCACGGTGGCGTGCACTCTGCAAAATTTGAGCGAAGCGGGGAAGGTCGCGATAACCTTGAAACCAAAATCTGCGAGATGGCAATCACTACGCCTATCCCTGCCACATAAAGCCTATCTGCTGGATTTCTATAGGTTTCGATAGGGGTAGGTTTGTAATTTCACCCAAACGTGACGTAACCGCCTCTCACCCGGATTCATACACGGTGGGTGTCGTGTCAAAACTGGCGGATCTCTGGTAGGGGGTCCCGAACTGTGCGTCTAGGCGGATGGTAATAGGAGACAAGGGACACGATGTTTTTACCCAGGTTCGGGCCCTCTCGATGGAGGTAAAACCCTACTCCTGCTTGATTAATATTGATGATATGGGTAGTACAAGAGTAGATCTACCACGAGATCAGAGAGGCTAAACCCTAGAAGCTAGCCTATGGTATGATTATTGTTCGTCCTACGGACTAGAACCCTCCGGTTTATATAGGCATCGAAGAGGGTTAGGGTTACACAGAGTCGATTACAATGGTAGGAGATCTACATATCCGTATCGCCAAGCTTGCCTTCCATGCCAAGGAAAGTCCCATCCGGACACGGGACGAAGTCTTCAATCTTGTATCTTCATAGTCCAGGAGTCCGGCCAAAGGCTATAGTCCGGCTATCCGGACAACCCCTAATTCAGGACTCCCTCAGTAGCCCCTGAACCAGGCTTCAATGACGACGAGTCCGGCGCGCATATTGTCTTCGGCATTGCAAGGCGGGTTCCTCCTCCGAATTCTTCATGCAAGATTTTGAACACAAGGATAGTGTCCGGCTCTGCAAAATAAATTCCACATACCACCGTAGAGAGAATACTATTTACACAAACTCAATCTAATGACCTATTCCGCAGGGTGACATCACACCACGGCCAAGCCTTTATTCGAATCGTTTTTACTGTCCCACCTCAGCGCGTTTAGTGAGGCGGTTTCCTTGGCACGTCTTGTCAAAGCGGAGATCGTGTCCCCTTATTCTAGGATTCTCATTAATACGGGCGTGGGTAACCCAGTCATGCCCATTGGCACGCTTCCTCTATCGAAGGCGAGTCCTGAACGGTCACGGGGAGGGCTCCTGGTATTCAACCTCTTTATAAAGCGACCAAGGCCCCGCTCCTTTTTCTCAATCTCAACCGAATTCGCCCCTCGCTTCGAGTCCCAACACCCAAAGCTCCAGATTCAGGCGCTTCGGACCTTCGATGATGCCCGGCTCCGACCTTCAAGGCCGGTGGATGCCTTCCTCCGTCACGGAAGAAGACGTCCTAAAGCTAAGAGATGCCAGGTATCTAACCGGCGAAATCTCGCATAGGCTGCCTGCCCAAGGGCAGGTTATTCCCACTCCCAAGCCCGGTGAAAGCTTGGTGTTCGCGTCTCACTTACTTCGGGGGCTAGGCTTCCTGACGGACCCCTTCGTGAGGGGGCTCATGTTTTTATTACGGGCTGGAATTTCACGACTTGGATCCGGTGTCCATCCTCCACATCTCATCGTTCATCGTCGCATGCGAAGCCTTCCTCCGCATTATCCCTCACTTTGGATTGTGGCTCAAGACCTTCAAGGTGGAGCCGAAGATGATCAAGGGGCAACAGGCAGAGTGCGGAGGGGCTGTTATAAGCAAGAATGCTGACGTTTCATGACCCGAGGGCTCTTTTCAAGAGGAGCTCAGTCTATGGCAACAAGAGTGGTTTTATATCACAGCTCCCAGGGGCACCAAATGGGTGGCGCCACCTGCCTTTCGCTCGGGTCCTCCACCGCGGCTGGCGTCATGGGTCAATAAAGGGCTTGACTCGGGGCCGTCCAAGGACGTGCCCTTGTAGTAGGGCCGTATTCGAGACCTCCTAGAGAGAGAGAGATCAATCTGGTCGTAGTAGCGCAGGTCATGCTGATTCGTCGCATCCTGCCCTGCAAACGTCGCCCCCTCCGCCTGTGGGAGTTCAAATCCGGAGGGACCACGAGCTCTCCAACATTTTATCGGCACAACACCCGTGGAGATGTACAAACTGTTCTTCGGATCACAAGCAATGTGTCCGGACTTAACCGAGGACGCAGGTCTGAGCTGCAATCGCCCGGATGCTCAAGTAAGTAGTCCCGTACCCGGACACGTTATCCGTATATTTATCATAAACTTGCCCTTAAAAGAGTTGTCCCTTAAACAGGAGTGGATAGCGAAAGCAAAACTGATCAGTGTCCGGCCCCCTCCACGAGACCATGCGGATCCGTGTTAACCAAGATCTTTGGAGGCTGCGCCTTTGGAAGAAAGCGAAGGGGGAACAAGGAAGCTACTGCCTCCGTGAAGGAGGTTATCAATAAAGGAGGATCGAAATCCCCCATCCAAGGGGAGAAGAGGACCGCCTCGAAGATCCGGAGACCAAGGCCTCAAAGCGGGGAAGAAATCTTCACGGAGGGTCCTGCACCGGGAGATGCCCCGGCCGCATTATTTCCCCAAGGAGATCAGCCCTCCAGCGAGCCGTAAGTAGAGAGGGGAATTTTAAAATAAGAGACATCCCTATTTTATTTCTGAAGATGACCGAAATTTTACCTTGTAGTTCGGATCTCAGCCCTTCTCGTGAGCTTCGTCTTTAGGGATCTTTGTCCGGAGATGATGGAGAGTGGGCGCCTCCCCTGTCGTGCCGCCTAGAGGCGGGCGATCCTGAGTGTCATCGCGGAGGTTTCTCGAATCCGGCAGGGCGGAGGGCGGTCGAGGGCCCTAGAGCCCTCCGTGTCCGGCCTTTGAAAAAGGCCATCAGACGAGTCCGGCACCTCCTGGTGCACAGTCGGAGGAGTTGAAGGATCTGCTCGGGCGAGTGTCTATCTCAGAGGATCACCGTGCATTGATGGGTGCGGTGATTGAAAAAATTTCGTCCGTGGAAGCGGGTTATACGAGGCCACCAGGAGTTTCTTGACGGGTTTTGAGGTGCGTGCAATGATGTACCTTTTGCGGTTCCGCATATATAAGATCGCCTGTGTAGATAGTAGCCCTCGAGACTCGGTGCGTTGTCAAAAAATGACAGCGTGCCGAGGATCATAATCCCAGCTATAATATGTCGCCCTTCCTATGGAGGTGGCGGAGCGTCCAGTGGCTAGCCGGACTGATGAATTTTCCGAACTAATGCGGCAACTTGACACGGCGGATGCCGACATCGCGCTTGTCAATAAGCGGCTTGATGAGTCACAAGGTATGTAGTTTCTCTGCGGACACCTGGTAAGGGAGCTTGATGCCCGTTCCTTAAAACATGTATGCTTGATGCAGATGGTGCCGCTGCCATGGCGAACCTTCGGGCGGAGCTTGCCCGAGCCAAGGAGCAGGCCAGAAAAAGTGATGCGGCTGCCTTAAAGGCGGCCGAAGAGCTAAAAGCCGAACAGGCTGCTCACTGCCGAAGCAAGAAGGAAATGGCCGAGATGGCCGTGAAGTTGAAGAATGCTAACGACCGCTGCGAGCTTCTTGAAAAAGAAGGTCGAGCGGAGCAAGAGGACCTGAAGAAGGCCACCACCGAGGCCAAGGATGATCGCTCTGCAATGAGAGCTATGAAGGAGGAGCTACGTCAGGTCGGAGATATCGCGGTTGGAAAGCCCTTTCTGCTGTGGAGGAAGTTCACGGGTCCTAAATATGCTCAGCTGGACCGGCTATGGAGTAGCGAGGATGCTTATATGGACTTGGCGGCGAGTGCCGCGGACGCGGCCGAACACTTCGGAGATCAAAAGGATCACGAGATGGAAGAGGTTTTTTGGTCGCAGTTCCGTAATCCAGAGCGTCCACTTCCATTAACCGATCGTTTGGCCGAATGGGCGGAGCTGAATAGGTTGTCCGGACTTGCCATGAAGGATGTCGTGACTCATTTGTGGCCGAAAAGGCCCGAGCGAAGAGTTATTTTGGCTTGGTGCAGCGGTTCCTTGTGCGGTGCCGCATATCAAAGCAATGAGGCGGTCATCATGCATAGGCGTGCGCGGATGGCTCTTGCCCGTGTCAAGACATCTTGGCGGAGATGAAGGCCACCGATGTTGCATCCCAAGATTGAGGCGGAAGCCAGTACATTGCCGAGCACTATTTTCGAGGAAGTTCTGCAGGCGCTCGTTTAATAGAGCGCGATTGCTCGAAGGATATTATGTTTGAATAACATGTATTATTGTGAAACAATGTTTCGATGGAATATAAGAGCTTTTTATACTTGTGCCTTCAAGAATTAAAATACCTCCTGTGCGGCCGTTAATGTATATGTGCATATAACCTGAAAGATGGCAGTCTTTGGCTTCAGCCCCCAGGCATATAATGCGGGGGTATTTGCAGAAAGCGCCTTTTCACACTTGATCCAACTTCTTGGTCCTACAAAGGAGGTGATAGCGCATCAAACTAGGCAACCGGACTATAATGCTTTATCACTTTCACTTAGCCATAGGAGTTCGTCAGTAGGGCTACTATGTAGCCCCTAGGGGCACCGCGCTCACCCGAATTCGGGGCGCGTATGTGCCTGACTGGGAAACGGCCCTTAGTCAATGCGGAGGAATTCTCAAGATTCTAGCGGGTCATCGATTGGTTGACCAGTCTCACGCTATATCATGACAGTTAGTTTTCGGTGTTCTATACTGAGGTGCTCGCCTGGCCGAACCGGGGCACAATCGCAATAGTTCTCCTGGTGCCGCATTAGCCGATAGAGCGGAACGTAAGGCAGCAAAACACAGGAGCCGGGCAAACCCAACATTTGACCAAAGACATGATTCGGAGCTGATGCATATAAGGCCTAACTCGAGATGCCGAACACTCCCTAAGGTATTCGGTCTTTATGAAAACGGGCCGATCAATCGCCCTTGGTAATAAGCCCCTGGTGTCCAGGTACGCGCGAAATTCTAACGTGCCTATGCCAAAACGCCAGCCTCCTCCTCGGTTATAGCAAGAAACCGGGGGATGTGTATCAACAAGAGACAGTAAAAAAGGTTTATGCAGGGTCTTAATCTAAAAAGAATCCTTCCAACGGGTCCCTACTGCACGTCAGCGCCTGTGTCTCCGTTGTGACGTATCCTGGACGGGTGTAGCACGGTGTTCATCTATAAAAGAGAGGAACTTAGTTGAAAAATGTCGTGCAAAAATGTACGTTATATTAAATAAACGAAGTACAATTCAAAAAATGAATAAAATTGAGCTTTATTGTCTCTTGTTGTGCATGCGCGGAGCCCTTATGCGGGTATCGTCTTGTAAGCCCTTGTATGTTTCGCGGACTCGTCCAGCCGTGTCCGGGGTCTGGACGACCTGTCTAAGTGCTTTTATTGGTGAAGCTGGTTTATTGTGCGGCTGTCAAGGCAACCGCACGATTTTCCGGACTCAAGGAACCCTCGATGTTTCCTTTTAAAGAGATGATGCCGCGTGGACCGGGCATTTTAAGTGTAAGAGATGCATAATGCGGTATTGCGTTAAAGCGGGCGAAAGCTTCGCGTCCTAATAGTGCTTGATAGCTACTTGTAAATGGGGCGAGGTGGAAGGTTAACTTTTCGCGGTGGAAGTTGTCGGTTGAGCCGAACACAACTTCTAGCAGTAGAAAGCCCGTACAATGGGCATATGGGCCTGGCATTACCCCTTGAAAGGAAGTGTTACTATGGCGAAATTTGGTTGGGTCTATCCCCATTTTGCGGATTGTGTCCTGATATAGCAGGTTTAGATCACTGCCGCTGTCCATTAGGACTTGTGTAAATTTGAGTCCGCCAATTATCGGATCTAATATCAAGGCAGTCCAACCTGCACTCCGTATACTTCTAGAGTAATCTTGATGGTCGAAGGCGATTGGTTTTAACAACCAGTGGCGGGACTCATCCGGGATAGGCCGTATGGCGCGTACCTCTATGGGCGCTGCTCTATATTTCCCTTTTGTCACGTGAAGTGAGTTTACTGTTTCGATTTCTTGTGGGAAATTCTTTTGTTTTCCGGTGCTCTGATTTTGGGGTTCGTCATCGTCCTCGCTTGGTGTGTCGAGCCCCTTGTGTTCGGCGTTGAGTTTGCCGGACTGCTTGAAGACCCAACAATCTCTGTGGGTATGGTTTGCGTGCTTCCAGAGTCTTGTGGATTTGGCATATCTTGTCCAAGATTTTGTTTAAGTTAGATAGCTCGTCCCTGTTATCCTTAAGGGGCAGCTTTTTATGATTCTGTCGAGAGCTTTTGAATCCGGCGTTGACTACTGTGCTCTTCGGGCTGTTTCCCTTGGTCCGACGCTGGTCCTTGCTGCATCGTGGTTTCCCGTTTCCATCCCTGACTTCGGATGTACTTGGGTCGCTGGTACTGCATCTTGCCAGCCAGCTATCCTCTCCCGTGCAAAGGCGGGTCATGAGGCTTGTTAATGTGGCCATTGTTCTTGGCTTTTCTTGGCCGAGGTGTCTGGCGAGCCATTCGTCTCGGACGTTGTGTTTGAAAGCTGCTAAGGCTTCGGCGACCGGACAGTTGACTATTTGGTTCTTTTTAGTAAGGAATCTGTTCCAAAATTTCCGGGCTGACTCTCCGGGTTGTTGAGTTATGTGGCTTAAATCGTCGGCATCCGGAGGTCGGACATAGGTCCCTTGAAAATTTGCCCGAAAAGCATCCTCGAGCTCCTCCCAACTTCCAATGGTGTTTTCGGGAAGGCTTTTAAGCCAATGCCGGGCTGACCCTTTGAGCTTGAGGGGTAAGTATTTTATGGCATGGAGATCATCTCCTCTAGCCATGTGTATGTGGAGGATGTAATCCTCAATCCAGACTCCAGGGTCTGTTGTTCCGTCGTATGCCTTTATGTTTATGGGCTTGAATCCCGCTGGAAATTCATAATCCAGCACCTCATTGGTGAAACATAGGGGGTGTGCGGCACCCCTATATTTAGGTGTACCGTGATGTTCGGATACTTGATGTGTTGCATTGCTTACTAGAGCTTCCTTTCTTGGCCCGTAGATAGATCTAACTGGGCCATCTTTTTGATGCGAATCCCTGTGCGGATCACGTGCCGGCTTGTGTGCGGCGCCGTTTGCCGCTCTCTGTTTGCCATGGGGTCGTCCATCCGACCGGGTGGCCTCTTTGTTTTTTGATTGCGGGGGCTCTACGGCCTCCTCATCAAATACGGGCAGTAGTTTTCTCTTTGGGTAGCTCTTTGTTCGGTGACTGTCGCCGTATTTGTCTGCGGTGTTGAGTACTTTGCTCCATCTGATTCTGAGTGCATCTTCCGCTATTTTGAGCTTCCGCTTCTGCTTTTTCAGGCTACGTGCAGTGGCGACGAGCCTTTTGTGGAGGTTCTTCTGCTCCAGCAACTTGTCCGGCATGAGATCGTCTGGACTGTTATCTTCGCCGGGGACGGGTTGTTTATCCAGGTTGTCCATTTCGGACGGTTGCTCGATAGCATGTTCGTCATCCACCGGTTCACCCTGCTCTATGGCTGGGTCTGTATGACTGTTGTCTTTGTCGAGGCGGGACTTTGAGCGGCGCTTACGTCGCCGTTTTGACTGCTTTTCGAGGGAATGATCCTTCATAGCGTCCCATTGTTCCTCGTCGTTGCTTCCTTTAGGTGTGTCCACCATGTATACATCGTGAGATGAGGTGGTTCTCCAGTGCCCTATAGGTGATGGTTCATGTTCCTCCCCTACATCGTCGTCCATACCGTCGATGTCTTCGGAGTCGAAGTCGAGCATGTCGGTTAAATCATTGACAGTGGCTACGAAGTGGGTGGTGGGTGGGCTTTGAATTTCTTCGTCGTCCGCATCACAACCTTCCTGACCATAATCCGGCCAGGGCTCTCCTGATAAAGATAGAGACTTTAGTGAGTTCAGGATGTCGCCAAAGGGCAAGTGCTGAAAGATGTCCACGGCAGTGAATTCCATGATCGGCGCTCAATCGGATTCGATTGGCGGGGGCGCGGAAGGCTCGGAGTTCGGAGAGGAGTCCGGCACCTTGGAAGCACGAGCTTCGCAAAGGACGGGGTAGGTGTATGGCTCAATCGCCATAGAGATCGCAGCCCCCAAGGCGGTGTCCAGCCACCCGTCCTCGATCGGCGCAGTCGGCTCCGAGCTAAAGGTCGGAGCGGACACTGGTGCGACCTCCAGGACCTTTGTTCGCGGCAGAGCTAGATCATGCCCGTCGTGGCAGTCGGTGGCGCTTGGCTGTGGCTCGAACCGTCAAAGATCAAGTCTCCGCGGACGTTAGCCGTGTAGTTCAAACTTCAAATCTGACACGGTGGCGGGCGTAGCTCAATCTGCTCCAGATGGCCTGCGAATTGGCCCGCAGTGCAAAGCCGCCGAATACGAAGATCTGTCCAGGGAGAAAGGTCTCACCCTGGAGCGCATCGTTGTTGATGATCGGAGGAGTCATCAGGCCTAAAGATGACGACACAGAGGAACTCTCAATGAAAGCACAAATGTCGGTGTCAAAACCGGCGGATCTCGGGTAGGGGGTCCCGAACTGTGCATCTAGGCGGATGGTAACAGGAGACAAGGGACACGATGTTTTTACCCAAGTTCGGGCCCTCTCGATGGAGGTAAAACCCTACTCCTGCTTGATTAATATTGATGATATGGGTAGTACAAGAGTAGATCTACCCCGAGATCAGAGAGGCTAAACCCTAGAAGCTAGCCTATGGTATGATTGTTGTTAGCCCCTCGGACTAAAACCCTCCGGTTTATATAGGCACCGAAGAGGTTAGGGTTACACAGAGTCGGTTACAATGGTAGGAGATCTACATATCCGTATCGCCAAGCTTGCCTTCCACGCCAAGGAAAGTTCCATCCGGACACGGGACGAAGTCTTCAATCTTGTATCTTCATAGTCCAGGAATCCGGACAAAGGCTATAGTCTGGCTATCCCGACACCCCCTAATCCAGGACTCCTTCAGTGGGCACCAAAACACAGTGTGTCCTCGGCCGATATCGACTCCCTCCCCGATTCATATTCATACACGGTGGGCGCCTAAAACAAACTCTCGTCGGCAAATATTCGGTGTATGCGAGATTACCGTCCTATCCCCAACCGACTAATGTTGCTGTGATGTAGTAGAAATTTGAAACGGGGGCTAAGTTTGTAAATTTCCTCGCATTTGGGACAAGCGTGCCCTGAATACATGGTTCCCCCTTCCTCTCTACCTCCCTTTTCCCCATTCGTACTCAGTGGGCGCCAAAACACCCTCTCCACCCCACCCTCCTCCATCCGCCGCCGTCCGCCACCCCATCCACCGCCATCCTCCTCCACCATGCCGGAGCTGATACCCCGACGCCGCCGTCCATTACAAGAGATCGACCTATCTCATCCACGCCTTCGGACTGGGATCCTTGCATCCCGTCCTCTCGCTGCATCCACGCCATCGTCCACCTTGCCGGCGCCGCTCCTATGACCGTCTAGTCCGCCCATCGCCTGCCGCCACCGTCTACCCTCCTAGATCTGCTTCCACGCCGCCGACAGACCATCGCTACCACAGCACCGTCAAATTTTCAGCAGAATCGTACAGCGCACCGCACAGGCGGTACTCTTTCGTTCTGCTCAACTTATTTATCGCATCAAGAAAATAGATCGCCTTTGCTTTACTCTGATTTCTTGTCTTGGTTGAAGTTGCCTTTGTCCGGTTTGCACCTTCAGATCTGCCATGGCACGCTCAACACTATACTCCCAATGCTTATGGTTTTCCCCTTTTATATTCCACACTAGTTAAATCACAGTAGACTAAATTTCAAAATTGGGTCAATTGATTTTTCATAGCTCGCCGGAGTTCGCCGGTGTGATCGAAGGGGCTCGGTTGGTTGTGGGGCCTCGCCGAACAAAGAAAACTCGACGCGGGTGGGGGTTGGGGCGCGGGTGGGGGGTGGGGTGTCACATCCTAGTTAGTCCATACATTAGAGTGTTGCATCATGTTTACCTTTCATCAGAAATTTGAAATGGGGAAGACAGAACCCACAGAACCCCTCTGAATCCAACTAGGGTTTACTAAAAATATTTTCAATGAGCCTGAAATGCCCTTTTAAAATGTTCATCACCTTTGCCTTGGTCCTAAACCACTGTCAGAAGTGATGCACAGATTTCTAGGTCACTCTAAGGTCACTAGATTAAATCTTTAGCTATTTGAATTTGGGCATTTAAATTATATAAAATATTTCAAATGCTCAAATAATCCCAAACTAAAATGTTCCATGCTGGATATATTCCAACTAAGGACCAGGTGCAGTTTGGTGATTTTTGGAGTTGCCTAGGTATTTTCAGAAATGCAATAAACCTGCAGAAATAATTAAAAAACAGAAATAAAAGGGAAACCACTTACCTGGCCGCAGCCCACCTGGCAGCCCACCTGGCAGCCCACCTGGCCAGCCCAGCACTGTGCTGGCCCATGCCAGCCAGCTCCTTCATCGTCTCCACGCAGGCACAGAGGTGACGCCGGCGAGCGTGAGCTTGCCACGACGTCAGCTGCTTGCCGCCCGCGCCACCGAGCACCTGGGTGAGCTCCATGTCGCCGCCCCGCCCCGTGGACACCTCATTCGCCCCCCTGCCTCTCTCCCTCGCTCTCCCTCACCATGGCCGACGCACCTGTTGCCGCACCGCCGACGTAGTCGCGTCCACCGTCGTCCCCGTACCGAGCCACCGTGTCCAACCACTCCGCCGTCGTCGACTCCGTCGAACAGCCCGAGCCCCGAGAGGTCGCAAGCCTTGCTTCGTGTTCCTCGAGCTCGTCTTCACCGAGCACCGCCGGAGATCCCCATTGCCGTCACCGCCGCATCACCTCGTCCCCGACCTCGCCGACTGTTTCATCGCACTCGCCGTGAGCTCAGCTACCTTCCCATCCTTCTCGTTCTCGCTCTCAAGCCCCGCACCGACTGCACCGAGCTCGGCCGCACCCGCCGCCGCCACCGCACGTCGCCGTCGTGGCCACAACCACGTTGGCTCGACTCCGAGCACGCCATCGCACTCACCGCACTCCCAGGAGCCCAACGCACCTCACCCCGTGCCCTGCCGTGCCCCATAGCGACGGGTTCGTCCTCACCCGACTCCGGCGACGGCCAAGCTCGTCGCCGGCGACGTTTCCGGCTACCCCGAGCTCAACCACCACCACCAAACACCGCGGTTTGTCTCCGGCTACCCGTAGATGGTCTCTGCTGTCCATTTGGTCGCCGGAATGCACAATCACACTCTCGCCGCCGCGTCTGGCTTCGCCGGCGGCTAAACGTCGTCGGGTTTGACCCCGCTGACATAGTTGACTAGGTGGGGCCCCTCTGCTAATTAACCTAGTTTAGGTTTAATTAAAATTAGTTAGCCTAATTAGCTACTGACATGCGGGACCCACTGGTCAGGTTGACTGGGCGCCCCGTTGACCCCCGACGTCACTCGGCCTTGCTAGCGACACAATAATTAATTTCTGGTTTTATTTGTTTACAGGAAATTCCAGAATTGTTGCAAACTTCAAAAAATCATAGAAATTAATCTGTAACTCCAAATGCAAAGTTTTATATATGAATTTTGATCAGAAATATTCAATCTATCCATTGGTAATGGTTTCATGCATGACAAAACAAGTTAACCTTGCTGTTTAAGCAGAATAAGATAATGCACCTTTATGGCTCTGTTAAATGAGCTAACATTTGAATCTTTGATTCAAATGAGTTCATTCCTTTCTGTTCTAGCTTGCATTAGACCAACACACATTCATATTGGCATGTCATAGCATGCATCATATTGTTGCATATTGTCATGTGTTGTTTATGTTCGGTGTGTCTTTCGTGATAGGTTCTGCCTCCGAGGATAACCCCGAATATCCGTCTGAAGGGCAGTATCCTACTACCACTACATCAAGCAAGCAACCCATTGATCATTCCGATACAAACCCATGATCTCGCTTCTTCTCTTGTTTACTGCATTAAGACAACGCGATTGAAACTGTTGTGTGTTGTGGTAGTTGAACCCACTTACTTTGCATGACATGTCATTGCCACAGTAACTATATGAAACCCACTAGTATGTGTAGGAGTTGATTGAGCCATGTTTGTGATTCCTACCATGCTATGCTTGCTATGCTTAGAGTTGTGTCAGGCTGGCTCATCGGGATGATGAACTGGAGTGAAAGGTTGTGTCGGTTTCGTGAGTGAAAGTGTTGAACACGATTTGGTAAAGGTATCGATGAGAGGCCATGTAGGAGTACATGGTGGGTTGTTTCATTGAAGCCGTCTCTAAGAACCGAGATCTGTGTGTGGGATTTAAGACTTAGCTACTACCACGCATTGGGCCCGAAACCAATGGACCCTCTCGACTTATTAACCACTCTTGTCCTCAGTCCGAGAGTTGCAAGTAGTCTCTGGTGTTTGTTGCATGCTGGGGGCCGCACGCAGCGCTGACCTTAGGGGGTGGGCTGTGTTGCAGTAGGCACGTGGCACGGTGTACCGATTCGCCCGTTTGGTGTCTCGGGAACCCTGCACACATCATTCGGGGCCGTTAGTGGAAACCTCGGCCGGACTCCCTGCGGATGGAACCCGAATAGGCGATAAACTGGACTAGGGACTCGCCTGTTTAGTCGGTCGTGGCCGACACCCTCGCTGGGCTTCCGCTTGAAGGTTGCGAGTACATGTCGTGTAGCGGCGATAAGTGGTGAGCATGTGTGAAGACGTACACCCTGCAGGGTATAAAACTATTGAATAGCGCGTCCATGATAAGGACTACTTGGTCCCCTATACAGTTCATAGACAAGTAAATGGATACTACTAAAAGCCTCAAGATAAGTGTGAGTACCGTGGATGGCCCTCTCGTGGGTTGACGAGAGAGGATCTACGGTGGAGTATTGTGATGGTGATTAGTGGACTCGTGTGCGACAAATGCTTTTCAAGTAGTGTCACGTAGGATAGCTTAGCCAAGAGTCAAAGCTGGCTTGCTGCAATAACTCCACTACCTTCTTGAGAATATGCATGTATAATAGGATTCTGTTGTAAGACTTGCTGAGTACCTCCGTACTCATGTCTGCTTAATTAATGTTTTCAGACGACAACACCTCCCCCTCCGATGGGTTTTATGTAGACCTTGACGCGTCGGCAGTGAACTAGCCACCCGGTGGTGATCCAAGGCTTGTGAAGGGCCATTGTAGATAGAAGGGCTTCATCAAGCTTTCTTTCTTTTTAGTGTCTGTACTCAGACTAGTTTGCTTCCGCATGTGCTTGTATGCTTGTATGACTTGAGTGTTGGGTCATGTGACCCCTATCTGTATGGATATGTAATGTATGGCTCCTCGGAGCCTCTTAAATAAAGTACTTTGAGTTGTAGAGTTTTGTTGTGATGCCATGTTGTATGTACTCATATCGGGCATATTGTGTGTATGATTGAAATGCTTGGTATGAGTGGGATCCGACAATCTAGTTGTTTATCCTTGGCAGCCTCTCATATGGGGAAATGTAGTCTAGTGCTTCCTAAGCGATAGTAGTCCACTACAGCCCGGTTCACCGGAGTCCTGCTAGCCCAGCACTACTGCTTTGGACACTTGACTGGCCGGCATGTGTTCCACTTCATTCCTATATACATCACTCGGGAAATGTCACGTGGTGATATCCGAGTCTGCCTAGCCTGCTACAGCCAGAGTTACGAGTCTGTTAGCCCAGTGCTACTGACTGATTCATACGTTGATGACCGACATGCTCGATGTGATTCATGTATGCCTGTCCCCATGGGTTAGCGCCGCTTTGGGTTCACGACTAGCCATGTCGGCCGGGTTCTCTGTCATTTGGATGCTAGCGACACTATCATATCGTGAGCCAAAAGGCGTAAGCGGTCTCGAGCCATGGTAAGGCGACACCGTGGGAATACCGTGCGTGAGGCCGCAAAGTGATATGAGGTGTTACCGGCTAGGTCAATGTGACTTGGAATCGGGGTCCGACAGCGTTGGCATCAGAGCCGGACTGTCTGTAGGTTCGCTAAGCCAAACTGGTCGATGTCGAGTCTAGAAATGCTTTAGTTATATGTAGGATAATTGATTGTGGGAGGGACGTAAGGCTCTTTTTACTCCTTTACCTTATGCCCTCTGATCTGAGTCATCCTCTTCTCATTCTACGTGGGTATATGACTAGGCTATCTTCTCTCTATCAAGTTCGCGTGTTACTAATCCGTAGTAACTTATAGGATTGTTGGTTACAGCCTCAGTTCAGTTTCTACTACTTTTAGTATGTTATCAGTTGAACCAGAACCTTGATATGATGTTGTTGAGTGGTTTTGCAATCTGATTTTGAATGTCTCAAATCTGTTCTTGAGCATTTACAAATGTTATGCTGTCCGATTTTCCCTAGAAATTCTAATGTCTTTGCATTGTGGCTGTGCTTTCAGATGGCCACTCGTGCTCAAAACCAAGTGGTTCGTCTGACCAGGTGCATCGATGTGCCCGATCATACGGCTATGTTAGTCCGGGTTATGATTGACACGGGTTACCGTTGGTATCCCGAATACACCGTCGAAGAGCAATTCCGAGACTTTAATCAAAGCCAATACCTCTGCACTGTCAGGATATTTCCTTCTTATCCTGGATCGACTGAGCCTCTTCACCACTCCTATGGACTCGGGGTCACTATTGAGATGGCTGTGCAGGATCCTGCATACTCTATGATGACCACCATGCGAGTCAGGACCGGCCTGCTTCGGAACACCGACTTCGTTATATGCCGAGTTTGCTCCTGAGGCGCAAGGGTATCTTGAGCCATCTATGCTGATTCCACTCGGGAGGACTCACTAACCCGCACCACCTTTGAGATGCTCGAGGATAAGGACCGAGAGAATCGGCCTTGAGAATGGAGCTTTTCAACACCGTGCCGATCATTGGGCCACTTTGACTCGGTTTGCACCGGCTGTGCAAGCTGGATGTATGGATATGAGGGATCTGTATCCTGTGAGATCCGCTCTACCACCCAGATTCACTCCGAGGCCATCCTTTGAGGCGCCTCGCTCCAACCAGCAGTTTGCACCACCCAAGGCCAATGGTGGCCCCGCTGCTAATGCTGCTCCATGTCCCAATGTGATAACCTGTTTCAAGTGTGGAGAGACGGGTCACTACATCCGTGAGTGTCCCCAGAACAACCCCAGTCAGATCGGAAAGTCTGTTGGCCGTGGTAAGCCAATAGGAAGGTGCTCTCACGCTAAACCATTTGCCATTTGCAGGGCCACGTCAACTTCGTTTTGGCTAAGGAAACCCATGAGGATCCCAACGTCGTTCTCGGTATGCTCCTTGTTAATTGCCATCCGGCAACTGTTCTTTTTGATACCGGAGCATCTCATTCATTTATTTCTGAGAGCTATGCTCGATTGCACAACACCACATTTTGTGACATGCACACCTCCATGGTAATTCAAACTCCTGGATCTAAGTGGCAAACCTCTAGAATCAGCCATGGAAATGAAATTCTTGTCGACATATTAGTCTTCCTTGCATCACTAATAGCTCTCAAGTCCTCGGACATAAACATCATCTTTGGTATGGACTGGATGTCAGCCCATTACGCTAAGATTGATTGCTCTACTAGAACTGTTCAACTCACCCATCCTTCGGGCAAGACAGTTAATGTTTTAACCCGAGTGGCTAAGCGTCAGCTCTACTCCTTAAATGCCAAACCCCTTCCAGATCTCGAAGATATTCTGGTAGTCCATGATTTTCCAGATGTCTTTCCAGAGGAACTGCCAGGTGTTCCACCTGACAGGGATGTCGAGTTTGTGATAGATCTTGTCCCAGGAACCGTCCCAATCTCTAGAAGACCTTATAAGATGGGACCCCTAGAACTAGCCGAGCTTAAGAAACAACTCGATGAGTCCTTGCAAAAGGGTTTCATCCGTCCTTGTTCATCCCCATGGGCTTGCCCCGTCCTCTTCGTCAAGAAGAAGGATGGAACGGATCAGATGGTTGTAGATTACCGACCTGTCAATTTGGTCACTATCAAGAACAAGTATCCGCTCCCCAGGATCAACGACCTGTATGATCAGCTCGCTGGATCCTCAGTCTTTTCCAAGATGGATTTGAGGTTGGGCTACCATCAAATCAAAATCAAGAACGGGGACATTCCTAAAACGGCCTTTGTTACTCGTTATGGCCAATACGAGTACACCGTCATGTCCTTTGGGTTAACCAATGCTCCAGCCACCTTCTCTCGGTTAATGAACTCGATCTTCATGGAGTATTTGGATAAATTCGTTGTGGTATACCTCGATGATATACTCATCTACTCCAAGAATGAGGAAGAACATGCCGAACATCTAAGGCTAGTATTGATGAAACTTCGAGAGCATCGCCTTTATGCCAAATTCTCTAAGTGTGAGTTCTGGTTGCCAGAAGTGACCTATCTAGGCCATGTAATCTCTGGTAAGGGCATTGCTGTCAATCCCGAGTGAGTTCAAGCCGTCCTTGACTGGACTCCACCTGAATCGGTCAAGCAAGTTCGGAGTTTCCTCGGTTTAGCGAGCTATTGCCGCCACTTCGTCGAGAATTTCTCCAAGGTTGCTAAGCCTCTAACCGAACTCCTCAAGAAAGATAAAAAGTTCGAGTGGACCCCACAGTGCGAGTTCAGCTTTCAGGAACTGAAAAGACGCCTGACATCTGCTCCTGTACTTGTACCACCATATTTTTCTAAGGACTTTATTATCTATTGCGACGCCTCGCGACAAGGACTAGGTTGCATACTCATGGAAGATCGTCATGTGATTGCCTACGCTTCTCGACAGCTGCGTCCACATGAGGATAACTATCCCACACACGATCTAGAGCTTGCAGCAGTGGTCCATGCACTCAAAACCTGGCGACATTACCTTCTTGGTAATC
>JAHIAM010006780.1:0-26299 GCA_021605205.1 Aegilops longissima
GGACTTGGAAAGGTGCGGTCGGATTCGACATTGTCGGATCCGAGTCGAGATAAGGTCCAGTCGGACAGACCCAACTGATGAGGCATGGCGATATGTCATCTATGAGTCTCTAGTACAACATCGTTCTATGTCCTAAGACCTGAGTTGGCGCATGTACTCGAGATGGTGATAGACTTGCTTTGGGCCGATAAGCTACTCCGTGGTGGGTAGTTACAAAGGTAGGTTTAGGGTTTGTCCTATCCCATCTGCGAGACATGGTCGAGCAAGATGGGATTTGCCCCTCCGATCGGGAGAGATATACTCTGGGCCCCTCGTGTGATCCGGCCGAGAACAGCATGGCCATGCGACAAGGATTATGAGATAATCCGGGATAGTGGTCATTATCCTTTGGAGCAGAAAGAAGGTCGGGCTAGCACAAGGATGTGAGTCTCACCTTGGCAGCCCGACATAACATATCGTCGTCGACAAAGGACGAAGTGTGACATGTTTATGCAGGTTCGCCTAACCAGCTTCATAATGCAGCGGTGGTCGGTGCGCCTTGCTAGAGGCACGCTTCCAACCGTGCATGTCGGAGGTGATCGAGCTGTGACCAAGCCAGAGCTTGAACCTAAAATTCATGCAGCTTAAGGGAAGGAACCTCTGAGGCGGTTCAATGAGATCTTTGGTCGGATGTGATCGGCCCGGACTAGGAAACGTGTTGAGTAGACTTTGGGCTTTAGGGTCCGTGTGAGGCCCAAGTGTTGAGCCAGCGGTGGGCGCCTATATAAAGTGAAGAGAGTCTCTTGGCACACTCATAAATGTTGGGGAGCGTAGTAATTTCAAAAATTTCCTACGAACACGCAAGACCATGGTGATGGCATAGCAGCGAGAGGGAGAGTGTCGTCACGTACCCTCGTGAACCGGCAGGCGTTATAACTACGCGGTTGATGTAGTAAATGCGTCTTCACGATCCGACCGATCCAAGCACGAGCGTCACGGCACCTCGAGTTACGCACGTTCATTTCGATGGCGATCCCGGACTCCGATCCGGCAAAGTGTCGGGGATGAGTTCCGTCGGCCTGACGGCGTGGTAGCGATGATGATGCTCCACCGGCGCGGGGCTTCGCCTAAGCTCATGACGATATGACTTCTCCGGCGCGAGGGCTTCGCTAAGCTCATGACGATATGACGAAGTGGAATATGGTGGAAGGGGCACCGCACGGCTAAGGAAGATCCGTAGATCAACTTGTGTGTCATGGGGTGCCCCCTGCCCCGTATATAAAGGAGCCAAGGGGAGGGCTGGCCGGCCAGAGAGGCGCGCAAGGAGTCCTACTCCTCGGGAGTAGGATTCCCCTCAATCCTAGTTGGATTAGGATTCCCGGAGAGGGAGAGAGAGAGAGAGGGGCGGCCCCCCTTTCCTAGTCCTAATAGGACTAGGGGAAGGGCAGACCACCTAGGGCTGGCCCTTTCTCCTTTCCACCAAGGCCAATATGGCCCATATACTTTCGGGGGTTCCGTAACCTCCGGTACTCCGAAAAATTCCGAATCACTCGGAACCTTCGAACTCCAAATATAGTCTTCAATATATCAATCTTTATGTCTCGACCATTTGAGACTCCTCGTCATGTCCGTGATCTCATCAGGGACTCCGAACTCCTTCGGTACATCAAAACTCATAAACTCATAATATAAGCTGTCGCCGAAACCTTAGCGTGCGGACCCTACGGGTTCGAGAACTATGTAGACATGACCTAGAACTATTCTCGGTCAATAACCAATAAGCGGAACCTGGATGCCCATATTGGCTCCTACATATTCTCGAAGATCTTTATCGGTCAAACCGCATAACAACATACGTTGTTCCCTTTGTCATCGGTATGTTACTTGCAGAGATTGATCGTGGTATCAATACCTAGTTCAATCTCGTTCCGGCAAGTCTCTTTACTCGTTCCGTAATACATCATCTCATAACTAACTCATTAGTTACAATGCTTGCAAGGCTTAGGTGATGTGTATTACGAGAGAAGGCCGAGAGATACCTCTCCAGACAATCGGAGTGACAAAACCTAATCTCGAAATCGCCAACCCAACATGTACCTTTGGAGACACCTGTAGTACTCCTTTATAATCACCCGATTCGTTGTGACGTTTGGTAGCACCAAAGTGTTCCTCCGGTAAGCAGGAGTTGCATAATCTCATAGTTACGAGGAACATGTATAAGTCATGAAGAAAGCAATAGCAACATACTAAGCGATCAAGTGCTAAGCTAGCGGAATGGGTCATGTCAATCACATCATTCTCCTAATGATGTGATCCGTTAATCAAATGACAACTCATGTCTATGGTTAGGAAACATAACCATCTTTGATTAACGAGCTAGTCAAGTAGAGGCATACTAGTGACACTATGTTTGTCTATGTATTCACACATGTATTATGTTTCCGGTTAATACAATTCTAGCATGAATAATAAACATTTATCATGAAATAAGGAAATAAATAATAACTTTATTATTGCCTCTAGGGCATATTTCCTTGATCTCCCACTTGCACTAAGTCAATAATCTAGTTCACATCGCCATGTGATTTAACATCAATAGTTCACATCTATATGTGATTAACACCCATAGTTCACATCGACATGTGACCAACACCCAAAGGGTTTACTAGAGTCAATAATCTAGTTCACATCGCTATGTGATTAACACCCAAAAGTACTAAGGTGTGATCATGTTTTGCTTGTGAGAGAATTTTAGTCAGCAGAATACATCACATTAGAGAGCCGTAAGTATTTTGCAAATATTCTATGTCTACAATGCTCTTGCGGAGCTACTCTAGCTAATTGCTCCCACTTTCAATATGTATCAGATTGAGACTTAGAGTCATCTGGATTAGTGTAAAAACTTGCATCGATGTAACTCTTTCACGGAACCTTTTATCACCTCCATAATCGAGAAACATTTCCTTAGTCTACTAAGGATAATTTTGACCAATGTCATTGATCTACTCCTAGATCACTATTGTACTCCTTGCCAAGCTTAGAGGTAGGGTATGCAATAGATGCAGTACATGACATGACATACTTTATAGAACCTATGGCTGATGCATAGGGAATGACTTTCATTCTCTTTCTATCTTCTGCCGTGGTGGGGTTTGAGTCTTACTCAATTTCACACCTTGTAACACAGGCAAGAACTCTTTCTTTGACTTGTTCCATTTGAACTACTTCAAAATCTTGTCAAGGTATGTATTCATTGAAAAACTTATCAAGCGTCTTGATCTATCTCTATAGATCTTGATGCTCAATATATAACAGCTTCACGAGGTCCTTCTTTGAAAACTCCTTTCAAATACTCCTTTATGCTTTGCAGAATAATTCTACATTATTTCGATCAACAATATGTCATTCACATATACTTATCGGAAATGTTGTAGTGCTCCCACTCACTTTCTTGTAAATCAGGCTTTCCAAAAGTCTGTATAAAACCATATCTTTGATCACACTATCAAGCGTATTATTCTAACTCGAGATGCTTGCACCGGTCCATAGATGGATCTTTGGAGCTTGCACATTTGTTAGCTCCTTTAGGATTGACAAAACCTTACGGTTGCATCATATACAACTCTTCTTTAATAAATCCATTAAGAATGTAGTTTTGACATCCATTTGCAGATTTCATAAAATGTGGCAATTGCTAACATGATTCGGACAGACTTAAGCATCGTTCTGGTGAGAAAATCTCATTGTATTCAACACCTTGAACTTGTCGAAAACCTTTTGCGACAAGTCGAGCTTTGTAGATAGTAACACTACTATCAGTGTCCGTCTTCCTCTTGAAGATCCATTTATTTAACATGGCTTGCGATCATCGAGCAAGTCAATCAAAGTCCATACTTTGTTCTCATACATGGATCCTATCTCAGATTTCATGGCCTCAAGCCATTTCGCGGAATCTGGGCTCATCATCGCTTCCTCATAGTTAAGTAGGTTCATCATGGTCTAGTAACATGACTTCGAACATGATTACCGTACCACTCTAGTGCGGATCTTACTCTGGAAGACCTCGAGGTTTGGTAGCAACTTGATCTGAAGTTTCATGATCATCATCATTAACTTCCTCACTAATTGGTGTAGGAATCACTTTGGAACTGATTTACGTGATGAACTACTTTCCAATAAGGGAGAAGGTACAATTACCTCATCAAGTTCTACTTTCCTCCCTCACTTCTTTGAGAGAAACTTCTTCTCTAGAAAGGATCCATCTTAACAACGAAAAACTTGCCTTGGATCTGTGATAGAAGGTGTACCTTATGAGTTTCCTTTGGGTATTCTATGAAGCGCACTTCTCCGATTTGGGTTCGAGCTTATCGGTGAAAACTTTTCACATAAGCATCACAACTCAAACTTTAAGAAAGCGACAGCTTAGGTTTCTTGCTAAACCATAGTTCATACGGTGTCATCTCAGCAGTTTAGATGGTGCCCTATTAAGCGTGAATGCAGCTGTCTCTAATGCATAACCCCAAAGCGATAGTGGTAAATCGGTAAGATACATCATAGATCGCACCATATCAATAAAGTCTGATTCTGACGTTCGGACACACCATTATGTTGTGGTGTTCCATGTGGCGTGAGTGTGAAACTATTCCACATTGTTTTAATTGAAGACCAAACTTCGTAACTCAAATATTCATCTCCACGATCAGATCGCGAAACTTTATTTTCTTATTCGATGATTTTCCACTTCACTCTGAAATTCTTTGAACCTTTCAACTATTTCAGACTTATGTTTCATCAAGTAGATATACCCATATCTGCTCAAATCATCTTGTGAAGGTCAGAAAATAACGATACTTGCCACGAGCATCAACACTCATTGGATCGCATACATCGGTATGTATTATTTCCAATAAGTCATTAGCTTGTTCCATTGTTCGGAGAGCGGAGTTTTAGTCATCTTGCCCAAAGGCACGGTTACATAAGCATCAAGTGATTCATAATCAAGTGATTCCAAAATCCATCGGTATGGAGTTTCTTCATCGCTTTACATAATATGACCTAAGCGGCGGTGCCACAAATAAGTTGCACTATCATTATTAACTTTGCATCTTTTGGCATCAATATTATGATATATGTATCACTACGATCGAGATCAACAAACTATTTTTATTGGGTGTATGACCATTGAAGGTTTATTCATTTAAGCGAACAACAATTATTCTTTGACTTTAAATGAATAACCGTTTTGAAAACTATTTTCATTGGGTGTATGACCATGAAGGTTTTATTCATTTAAGCAGAACAACAATTATTCTTTGACTTTAAATGAATAACCGTTTTGCAATAAACATGATCAAATCATATTCATGCTCAGCATAAACACCAAATAACATTTATTTAGGTTTAACACTAATCCCGAAAGTATAGGGGTGTGCGATGATGATCATATCAATCTTGGAACTACTTCCAACACTCATCGTCACTTCCCCTTCAACTAGTCTCTGTTTATACGTAACTCTGTTTTGAGTTACTAATCTTAGTAACGAACAAGTATCAAATACTAGGGGCTACTATAAACACTAGTAAGGCACACATCAATAACATGTATATCAAATATACTCTTGTTCACTTTGCCATCCTTCTTATCCACCAAATATTTGGGGTAGTTCGCTTCAGTGACCATTTCCTATGCGTGTAAGCACTTAGTTTGAGGCTTTGGTTCAGACTTTGGGCTTCTTCATGGGGAGTGACAACTTGCTTGTCATTCTTCTTGAAGTTCCCTTTCTTCCTTTGCCCTTTTCTTGAAACTAGTGGTCTTGTCAATCATCAACACTTGATGCTCTTTCTTGATTTCTACCTTCGTCGATTTCAACATCACGAAGAGCTCGGGAATCGTTTTGTCATCCTTGCATACTATAGTTCATCACGAAGTTCTAGTAACTTAGTGATGGTGACTAGAAAATTCATCAATCACTATCTTATCGGAAGATTAACTCCCACTTGATTCAAGCGATTGAAGTACCCGGACAATCTGAGCACATGCTCACTAGTTGAGCGATTCTCCTCCATCTTTTAGCTATAGAACTTGTTGGAAACTTCATATCTCTCAACTCGGGTATTTGCTTGAAATATTAACTTCAATTCTGGAACATCTCATATGGTCCATGGCGTTCAAAACGTCTTTGAAGTCCCGATTCTAAGCCGTTAAGCATGGTGCACTAAACTATCAAGTAGTCATCATATTGAGCTAATAAGCGTTCATAAGCGTGCGCATCTGCTCCTGCAATAGGTTTGTCACCTAGCGGTGCATTAAGGACATAATTCTTACGTGCAGCAATGAGGATAAACCTCGGATCACGGATCCAATCCGCATCATTGCTACTAACATTTTTCAACACAATTTTCTCTAGGAACATATCAAAATAAACATATAAGCAAAACATAGGAAGCAACAACGCGAGCTATTGATCTACAACATAATTTGCAAAATACTACGGGACTAAGTTCATGATAAATTAAAGTTCAATTAATCATATTACTTAAGAACTCACTTAGATAGACATCTCTCTAGTCATCTAAGTGATTCGTGATCAAATCAACTAAACCATGTCCGATCATCACGTGAGATGGAGTAGTTTCAATGGTGAACATCACTATGTTGATCATATCTACTATATGATTCACGCTTCGACCTTCGGTCTCCGTGTTCGAGGCCATATCTGTTATATGCTAGGCTCGTCAAGTTTAACTGAGTATTCGGCGTGTGCAACTGTTTTGCACCGTTGTAGATGGACGTAGAACTTATCACCCGATCATCCGTGGTGTCAGGGAACACGAACTTTGGCAGCGGTGCATACTCGGGAGAACACTTCTTGATAATTTTAGTGAGAGATCATCTTATAATGCTACCGTCAATCAAAGCAAGATAAGATGCATAAAGGATAAACATCACATGCAATCAATATAAGTGATATGATATGGCCATCATCATCTTGTGCTTGTGATCTCCATCTCCGAAGCACCGTCATGATCACCATCGTCACCGTAGCGACACCTTGATCTCCATCGTAGCATCGTTGTCGTCTAGCCAACTATTGCTTCTCGACTATCGCTCTGCTTAGTGATAAAGTAAAGCAATTACATAGCGTTGCATTTCATACAATAAGCGACAACCATATGGCTCCTGCCGATTGCCGATAACTTCGGTTACAAAACATGATCATCTCATACAATAAAATATAGCATCACGTCTTGACCATCACATCACAACATGCCCTGCAAAAACAAGTTAGGCGTCCTCTACTTTGTTGTTGCAAGTTTTACGTGGCTGCTACGGGCTGAGCAAGAACCGTTCTTACCTCGCATCAAAACCACAACGATAGTTTGTCAAGTTGGTGCTGTTTAACCTTCTCAAGGACGGGCGTAGCACACTCAGTTCAACTAAAGTGAGAGGCACAGACACCCGCGGTCACCTTTAAGCAGCGAGTGCTCGGGCGGTGAAACCAGTCTCGCGTAAGCGTCTGGCGTAATGTCGGTCCGGGCCGCTTCATCTCACAATACCGCTGAACAAAGTATGACATCTTTGGTAAGCGGTATGACTTATATCGCCCACAACTCACTTGTGTTCTACTCGTGCATATGACATCAGCGCATAAAACCAGGCTCGGATGCCCTTTGTTGGGGGCGTAGTAATTTCAAAAATTTCCTCGAACACGCAAGACCATGGTGATGGCATAGCGAGAGGAGAAGTGTCGTCCACGTACCCTCGTGAAGCCGAAAGCGGAGCGTTATAACAACGCGGTTGATGTAGTCGTGCGTCTTCACGATCCGACCGATCAAGCACCGAGCGTCGGCACCTCCGAGTTACGCACCGTTCAGCTCGATGGCGATCCCGGACTCCGATCCGGCAAAGTGTCGGGGATGAGTTCCGTCGACCTGACGGCGTGGTGGCGATGATGATGCTCCACCGGCGGGGCCGCCTAAGCTCGCTGACGATATGACTTCTCGGCGCGGAGCCGCCTAAGCTCATGACGATATGACGAAGTGGAATATGGTGGAAGGGCACCGCACGCAGCTAAGAGCGATCCGTAGATCAACTTGTGTCTCATGGGGTGCCCCCCCTGCCCGTATATAAAGGAGCCAAGGGGGGGGTGGCCGGCCAAGGAGGCGCCCAGGGAGTCCTACTCCTCAGGAGTAGGATTCCCCCTCAATCCTAGTTGGATTAGGATTCCCGGAGGAAAGAGAGAGAGAGGCGGCCCCCTTTCCTAGTCCTAATAGGACTAGGGAAGAGGCAGCGACCACCTAGGGCTGGCCCTTTCTCCTTTCCTCCAAGGCCCACTAAGGCCCATGTACTTCCCGGGGGTTCGGTAACCTCCGGTACTCGAAAATTCCGATTCACTCGGAACACTTCCGATGTCAAATATAGGCTTCAATATATCAATCTTTATGTCTCGACCATTTGAGACTCCTCGTCATGTCCCGATCTCATCGGGACTCCGAACTCCTTGGTACATCAAAACTCATAAACTCATAATATAAGCTGTCGCCGAAACCTTAAGCGTGCGGACCCTACGGGTTCGAGAACTATGTAGACATGACCTAGAACTATTCTTGGTCAATAACCAATAGCGGAACCTGGATGCCCATATTGGCTCCTACATATTCTCTGAAGATCTTTATCGGTCAAACCGCATAACAACATACTTTGTTCCCTTTGTCATCGGTATGTTACTTGCGAGATTCGATCGTCGGTATCAATACCTAGTTCAATCTCGTTACCGGCAAGTCTCTTTACTCGTTCGTAATACATCATCTCATAACTAACTCATTAGTTACAATGCTTGCAAGGCTTAGGTGATGTGTATTCGAGAAGGCCGAGAGATACCTCTCAGAGCAATCGGAGTGACAAAACCTAATCTCGAAATCGCCAACCCAACATGTACCTTTGGAGACACCTGTAGTACTCCTTTATAATCACCCGATTCGTTGTGGCGTTTGGTAGCACCAAAGTGTTCCTCCGTAGCAGGAGTTGCATAATCTCATAGTTACGGGAACATGTATAAGTCATGAAGAAAGCAATAGCAACATACTAAGCGATCAAGTGCTAGGCTAACGGAATGGGTCATGTCAATCACATCATTCTCCTAATGATGTGATCCCGTTAATCAAATGACAACTCATGTCTATGGCTAGGAAACTTAACCATCTTTGATTCATGAGCTAGTCAAGTAGAGGCATACTAGTGACACTATGTTTGTCTATGTATTCACACATGTATTATGTTTCGGTTAATACAATTCTAGCATGAATAATAAACATTTATCATGAAATAAGAAATAAATAATAACTTTATTATTGCCTCTAGGGCATATTTCCTTCAATAAAGTGGATCGCTTGGCGTTGCGGCTAAGGTTACGCATGTGTTGCGAATAGCCACCTCCACTCAGCTTACTTATTGTGTGATCGGACCTAGCGATCCGCCTACGACATTCCTCCACTTGCATGCCTTGAGATACCGTTAGAGGCGGTGCACTTGCGCCGCCCGGCGAACTCGTCACGTGGGATCGGACGACCCGGCACGCTTGAGGGGAGATCGGACGAGGAGGAGGCGATCCACTCGGACCGGCTGCCCCAACTCTTCTTCATTGCTGCGACCTGCGGCGTCTAGTGGTAACGGCGTGATCCATCTCCGTAGCATGTTCACGGATGTTAGCGGCGTGGATTTTTTAATTTGCGGTCGGCGCACCCTACGTAGATCTCAACGGTGGTATCGAGCCTCTGCTATAGGATTTGGATTCAGATCGTATGGATATTAGATATGTGGGCGGCGGATGAGATCTGTTGTCCTTGAAGAGATCGGCTATGTGCGCGGTTGATGTGATCAACTGCACATGGGGATCGTTGAGGCTATATTTTACGTAAATCGGGATCGATGAGGTCGTGACCGCGATCTACCCCTACCGGTCGGTCATCCGCCATCGGGGTTAACGGTGAAAGCGTAAATCGAATCGGATTAAGCTATGATCGGTAGATCGGTCGGATCGAAGAATTTGGTGTGATCGGAGTTCGGATGTGATCTGTGATTTCCGAAAAGCGTCGGCGCTACTGCACCAGCGGCTTTGCCTTGAACCCGCCCGCTAACCCGGCTAAGCGGGACCGCCCGTGTCGTGGCGCCCGTGTATTCGTACCGCCACACAAACCGGTAGAATGCGATTCTATGCATAACTTTGTTTTGCAGGTTTGATGTGGATAGTATGGCTCATGTGTATGTGATGCATGTGTGTAATTTATACATGGCTGCGTGTCATATTTGTCGCCGGCGAGAGGCCAAAGTCTTGTCATTATATTGTATAACGACCTGCGTGTCGACTTGTGACTCTATGTAAAATTCATTACTAGTTGTAGTAGTTGGATAATAGAGATCAGGTTGGCGGCTTGGCGTCGGCGTGACAAACAAGATGGAGTTAAGTAGATGGTCATCGAATTCGGAGCCGACACGGAAGAAACGTCCATGAAGGAGCCATACTATTTCACAATATGTGTTATATTTGTGATTGTTATGCTTCTTTGTTTCTATGCATGTTAAAATGATAGAATGATCCCTCATGAATATCAAGCGGTGCCATCCCGATGTTGCACCTTCGCCCGTCAGAAATGCGTCTAGTAGTGGGCTCATAAAATTGGGGTGCTCTTTGGGTGTCCTTGAGCTGAAGGGTTAAATGTCGGACACGGACATGCTTTGCATCGAGTTAACTTGACAAGGCTATCAAAAGCGGTTTTGGGCCTTGTGGCAAAAGGTTGGGGCGGGGTATGAGATACCTTCCCGACCGGCGAGTCGTATAGAAAGCGATTAGCAAGGAGTTGCTTACGGATAGGTATGTTGGCTATGATGATGCTAAAGCTCACTAGTCGCATCGCTAGTCGGATCTGAATCACTAAGAGTTTGCGGAGGATCTTTGACTTGGTGGGAATTACATTAGGCTAGAATTACTCTACATAAACACATTGCTTAGTGATTTCATATATTACATTTGTAGATCAATGGCACCCTGCTCAACCCAACTTTGCATTGAAATCAATTACGGAAAAGGATAAACTGAATGGAACAAACTTTACTACGGTATAGAAATTTGAGAATTGTTCTCAAGCACGATAAAAGGAACATGTTCTAGGATCCACTTCGGAGGAACTGCCGATAATGCTAGTGCCACACTAAGAATACCTACGAAACTTCGTTGATGAATCAGCGGAGATCGGTTGTCGATCTTTGGCTTGTATGGAGCCGGTTTGCAATGACATTTGAAAATGTTGAGGCTTACGATATGATCGAGAGTCTCAAGAGCATGTTTCATACCAGGCTAGGACCGAAAGGTTCAGCGTCTGGTGATCCTTGATGGATTGCAAGCTGAAGGAAGGTGATCCACTAAGCCCACATGTGATCAAGATGATCGGATATGTGCAAGCTTTGGATCGTTTGGGCTTCCGGCTCTTGGATGAGTGACTCTTGATCTTGTTACGGGTTCTCTTCCGCTTGACTATGGGGCGTTCATCTCGAACTATCATATGCATGGCATGGATAAAAAGCTCAGCGAATTGCATGGGATGCTCAAAGTGGCGGAAGCGAGGATATTAAGAAACGCCGCATCAAGTGTTGATGGTTTAGAAATCGGCTAAGTTCAAGAAGAGTTGGTCAAGAAAAAGGCTAAGGCAAAGAACGCGGAGGCGGTAACCTCGCATTGCTGAAATCTGGACGGACTCGAGACCGTTTTCTTTCACTGCAGGAGGCCGGTCCTTTGGAAGAAAGCTGTAGCAAGTGGCTTGCGAGCATGGCAAGAAGGCGGAAATGCTTCTTGAGCAAAGGTACACTTGTTGCATATGTTATAGACATTTACCTTGCTGACATACCTAGTAGCTCTTGGGTATTTGATACGGATCGGTTGTTCATATTTGCAACTCGATGCGAGGGCTGGTAAGAACTAGGCGTGTGGCACAAGGGAGATTGACATCGAAATTCGGCAACAAAGCAAGAGTTGCTGCGTTGGAGGTCGGCATGATGCAGCTCAACTTCCTTCGGATTCATAATGGAATTGAATAATTGTTATTACATTCCGCACTTAGTCGGAACATTATTTACGCCTCATGTTTGATGAGTCAAGGTTATGAATTCAATTTAAAGGACAATGGTTGTTCGATATTTTTGAATGGTATGTTCCGGCTATGCACCCATTGTTGATGGGCTATTTATATTGAATCTAGAACGAGAACCGGTCTATAACGTAAATGTCAAGAGGCATAAGCCTAATGAGATAAATCCGACATACTTACGGCATTGCCGGCTTGGACACATTAGTGCAAAAGCATGAAGAAGCTCCATGATGATGGGCTCCTAACCCCGTCGACTTGGGTCCTTGAGACATGTGAATCATGCTTGCTCGGCAAGATGACTAAGTCTCCTTCGCAAAGAGTTGCGAGAGGCGTCCGAGCTATTGGAACTTATACATAGTGATGTGTGTGGTCAATGAGCACAACCGCCAGAGGTGGCTATCGATGCCATTGACTTTTACCGGCGACTTGAGTAGATATGGATATATCTATTTGATGAGGCACAAATCGGAGACTTTTGAAAAGTTCAAAGAGTTTGAGCGAGGTTGAGAATCAGCTCGGCAAGACTATAAAGCTTTGCGATCGATCGTGGAGGTGAGTACATGAGCAGGGAGTTCGATGATCATCTGAAAAGTCGGTATAGTACCTCAGCTCACACCTCAAGATGCATACGGAGAAATGGCGTGTCGAGCGGAGGAATAGGACCTGTTGGACATGGTCCGGTCTATGATAAACAAATCGGATTTACCCTTGTCATTTTGGGGATCGCTCTAAGCTGCAGCTTTCACACTTAATAGGGTACCATCAAAATCCGTAGACAAGACAGCGCATGAGATGTGGGTAGGAAGAGTCGGTTTGTCTTTTCTAAAGATTGGGGTTGTGAAGCATTTGTCAAGCGACTTATGTCAAACAAGCTTACACCAAGTCGGATAAATGCATATTATTGGGATACCGAGAAACCTTAGGATATAGCTTCTACAAGGAAGAGAAAAAAAGTGTTTGTTGCTCGGAGCAGGGGTTTTCCTTGAGAAAGAGTTTCTCGGTCGGGAGGCCAGTGGGAGGGCGGTTCGACTCGAAGAAATTCGAGGACCACTCGAGGGCGGCTCGGCTGGTGATGAAATCATCTGGGGTCGGTCGGGGAACCCGTAGTGGGCGGCACCGGAACCACGGAGGTCGGAAAGATTGCGCGAGTCTTGCGATGTATTGTTGCTAAGCGGCAGGCCGGCCATGTATCGAGGCGATGGTGAGCCAGATTCGAGGCATGGCTAGAGGCCATGAGATCGAGTTAAAGTCCATGGATGAGAATCAAATGCAGGACTTGGTTGATCCGCCACACAGGCGTAAGCGCCATTGGTTGCAAATGGGTCTTTAAGAAGAAAACCGATGTGGATGGAAATGTTCGAGATCCACAAAGCTCGACTGTCGCTAAAGGTTATGGACAAGTTCAAGGAATTGACTACTGACGAGACTTACTAATGATGGCGATCTTTGAAATCGGTGAGGATCATACTAGCTATAGCTGCATATTTAGATTACGAGATATGGCGAGATGGATGTCAAAGCGGCTTTCCTTCACGGAAATTTAACCGAGGGCGTGTATATGATACAGCCGAGGTTTTGTCGATCTACTAGCACTAGTAAGGTATGCAAGCTCAAAGAGATCCATTTATGGGTTGAAGCAAGCATCTCGGAGTTGGAACATTCGTTTTGATGAGGTAAATCAGCGGTCTCGGTTTCATCAAAAGCAAAGAGGACTCTTGTTTATACAAGAAGTTAAGTGGGAGCTTCGATAGTGTTTTTGATCTTGTATGTGGGCGACATACTACTGATCGGGAGCGATGTTTGATGTTAAACTTCGGTCAAGGATCATTGAATGGCAAGTTTTCGATGAAGGACCTTGGTGAGGCGATCTATATTTTAGGCATTAAGATCTATAGAGATAGATCGAGGAGGCTGCTCGGCTTAAGCGAGCACATACATAGATAAAGTGTTGAAGCGGTTCAACATGAGTGAGGCGAAGAAAGGTTCTTGCGGCTCTCACATGGTATAAAGGCTAAGCGAGACTTCGAGTCCTTCGACATCGATGGCGAAGCGGGATGAGTAGGATTCCGTATGCCTCGACAATCGGATCCATCATGTATGCCATGATATGTACAAGGCGATGTTGCTTTGCAATAAGCCTAACAAGTAGATACCGAGGCCAACCCGGTGAGAGTCCTTTGGGCAGCGGTAAAGACTATTTTGAAGTACACGAAAAGGACTAAAGAGATGTTCCTAGTTTATGGAGGTGAGGAAGAGCTCGTGCGTAAAGGAGTTACGTCGATGCTAGTTTCCAAACCAAGCAGAGATGATGTCGATCACGGTCCGGATTAGTATGCGTCTGAGCGGAGGAGCGATTGCCTTTGGATGAGTTCCAAGCGAGGATCGGTGGCCGATTCTACCACGAAGCGAATACATTGCGGCGTGAAGCTGCAAAGGAAGGTGTTTGGATCCGGCATTTTCTGGATGATCTTGGTATTTTCCGGCCTCGGTGAAACCGTTGGACCTTTATTGTGATAATTACGGTGCCATCGCACAAGCCAAGGGCGAGGAATCACCACAGGTCGGACACATAGACGGAAATATCACGATCGAAAGATCGTAAGAATGGTGATGTAGAGTTATGCAAGATTCACACGGATGCAAATGTTGCGAGATCCGTTGACTAAGCCCTTCCACAACCCAAGCATGAGGGGCACGTTAGAGCTATGGGCATTCGATGTCTATTTGATTGACTCTAGTGCAAGTGGGAGGCTGTTGGAGATATGCCTAGAGGCAATCATGTAGGATGATATTTTCTATGTGTTTATGAATAAAGATAGTCCTTGGACATTATCAATGATGTGTATCGGCAAGTCGTGACTTGTTTGTGGGACTATGCATTGTATGATGACTGTCCTAAAAGGTCCCTAGTCGAAAGGGTTGTGTGGAATGCGCGGCCGACTAGACTAGCATATGACACGATCGATGGCTCGGTCTCACTAGCCATGGAGCATTGGATGCTAACGGATAATATGGACTTGGAAAGGTCTGGTCGGATTCGACATAGTCGGATCCAGTCGAATAAGGTCCAGTCGGACGAGACCCAACTATGAGGCCTTGATATGTCATCTGTGAGTCTCTAGTACAACATCGTTCTATGTCCTAAGACCTGAGTGGCGCATGTACTCAAGATGGTGATAGACTTGTTTTGGGCCGACCAAGCGCTACTCCGTGTTGGGTAGTTACAAAGGTAGGTTTGGGTTTGTCAATCCCATCTTTGCGAGACATGGTCGAGCAAGATGGGATTGCCCCTCCGATCGGAGAGATATACTCTGGGCCCCTCGTGTGATCCGACCGGGAACAGCATGGCCATGCGACAAGGATTATGAGATAACCGGATAGTGGTGGGTATCCTTTGGAAGGAGAAAGAGGTCGGGCTAGCACAAGGATAGCAGTCTGCCTTGAGCGACAACATATATCGTCGGCAAAGGGAGCGAAGTGTGACACGTTATGCGAGGTTCGCCTAACCAGCTTCATAGTGCGCTTGGTGGTCGGCACGCCTTGCTAGAGCCGCTACCAACCGTGCATGTCGGAGGTGATCGAGCTGTGACCAAGCCGACTTGAACCTAAAGAAATGGCGGCAAGGAAGGAACCTCGAGGCGGTTAGTGAGGACCTTTGGTCGGATGTGATCTGGCTGGACTAGGGCGTGACCGAGTAGACTTTGGGCTTTAGGGTCCGTCACGAGGCCCAAGTGTTGAGCCAGCGGCGCGCCTATATAAAGTGGAGGTGCGGCACACTCATAAAGTGGATCGCTTGGCGTTCTGGCTAGGGTTCGCATGTGTTGCGAATAGCCACCTCCACTCGCCGCCCGTTGTGTGATCAGACCTAGCGATCCGCGCCACGACATTCCTCCCGCGCGTCTGCGGATACCGTTAGGCGGTGCACTTGCGCCGCTCCGGCGAACTTCGTGCGTGGGATCGGACGACCGGCCGCTCGAGGAGATCGGACGAGGGAGGCGATCCACTCGGACCGCTGCCCCAACTCTTCTTCCATTTGCTGCGACAACTGCGGCGTCTAGTGGTAACGAACTGTGATCCATCTCCGTAGCATGTTCTGGATGTTACTTGCGTAGGAATTTTTAATTTGCGATCGGCGCACCTCTAGTAGATCTCAACAATATTTTCGATTACAACTAACATGGCGGAATCTGATTACAAATAACATGGCGAGATCGGGCATAATTAACATGGCGGAATCTGATTACAACTAACATGGCAGATTGATTACAACTAACATGGCATATTTAGTATATAATAGCATGGCATATTTAGTATAAAATAGCATGGAGACTAACTACACATAACATGGCGGATTAACTACACATAACATGGCGATTAAGTACCCATAACATAGCATTTGCATTTATCCATTCAATGAATTTTCCTTCCACTTGATGCCCCTCAAGAATCATTCTCCCAATTTTTTTAAAAATTCTCATCATCTAAGGTACAAAACAAAATGTCCACAAGGACCATATCCACGGCCCCAATTTTTGCTTATGGATTGCCGCCCCTTTCTTCGTTTTCTTGTGTTTTGCTTGAATCTCAATCCCGACTTGTACCTTATCTCTCTTGGGCGACCCTTTGTGATGGAATGGGGTGGGTTCTGACACAGGTGCGTGTGCTTCTTGTTCGAGATCCTATCTCAGAGTTTTGAGATGATGGCCCGTGGATGAAGGCACACTTGATGTGCGGGGAACGGTGTAAGGCTTCCTCGGCTTTCCTCTTCTTGATCTCATAAAGCTCTCTTTTGATTGCCTTCTGTGTTTTTCTGCGACTCTCATTGTCTCATCACTCTTGCGCTTCATCAATTAGCTCGGCATAGTTCTTTGTCGGCACAATGTGCCTCACTTTGCTTCCATGGTTGCCTCGGGTCTCTCTCATGCACAGCCGAACTGCGTTTGTTATGCGTAAGCATAAGCAGCGTCGTCGATGTCCCAAGTCCATCGCCGCCTTATGAAATGGCAAGGCATCCGTGTCTAGCGTTCATGTCCATTACTTTTAGTATGTGATGACACACAATGTCGTCGTTCGAACTTGCGGCATTAGCGGTGGTACTCGTCTTAGCCTCTCGAGGCTTTGTGAAGTAGTTCCTTCCTTTGTCCGGGTCTTGAGGTTACGAATCGACATGCCCAAAATAAAACACACCTTGAGCGTATGTTAGTCCACAGAAAGTCGTGAACATGCTAGCGCGCTTTATTTCTTCTGGAATACGCAATTTTAAGTGTGTTTTTTGTTAAACTATAAATGCGCTCTTTTTTGTACCACCTTATGTTGTCATGGAAATAGAAATACATTTTGTTTAAACATGGCAAACATAGTACATTGAACATAGCAAATATAGTACATTGAACATGGCAAATGTAGTACATTAGACATAGCAAATCACGATTACACGGACATGGCAACTTCTGTACATCTTCAAGCTGGACATCGTCATTCCTACACAACATTCCCCAATGGAAGCACATTGCATAAAGCATAGCAGCTGCATTTTATTAAACATGGCATCTCTGATTGATTAAACATGGCAATTGCATTTCAACAAACATAGCGATTGCATTTTAGTAAACACAGCAGCGCATTTCAGCATAAGTGTCGACAATATAACATTTTAGATTGACATTGGCATTTGCATACCAACATGCCCCAAAGGAAGCCTGATGCATTAAACATGGCAGCTTGCACTTCATTGACCATGGAAAATGCATCCAGAGCAAGCATGGCAAACAAATTTTCATTAAACATGGCAGCTGCGGTGATTAAGCATAGTGAACGATGTTCATTACACATGGCATTTGCATATCATGGCAAGCTGCATTGCACTCTATAAAGCACCTCTTGCCTTAGTGCTTTTTAATGCAAATAAGGCAGTAGCATGGCTGACTTACTTGTTAAAGATCTTGTTTGTGTATATCTTGCTCATTTGCCTCTCCATCGGTAATCGTTAGCAATCTCGGCTGCTTTAGCAGCGGTGGTAACTTCTTCTTGTAGCTTCGGATCCAAATTTTTTGTTGCAAAGTTGTGTCTTTGCTTGGTGGCTGCTGTAATGAGTTGTCGGGGCTCACGTCTTGCTTCAAAACAGCATTGAACCCCTCAGCTGCGTTGCGTAGTCTGCGAAAGGGAAAAAACCTTTGCATAAGTAGCGGCACCAGTACATTCGCTTCTCCCACGGGCTAACAAAGTCTCCTTGTCTTGGACTTGATGTGTTTGATCATTGGCCATCCGGCTCCTTTCAAACTCCTCCACCGTCAAGCATGGTCCGCACAGCTTCGAGCATATGTGCAGCTACGGGCGGTCGCAAAAAGCGGTCCTAAGCGTCTCCTCGACCTTCTTTATAATGTGCCACTGCGGTGCATGCCTGCGCTTAGCGGAAAGAACCTCCTCTATGCCGCATGCATGCTGAAATCTTGAGTGCATTATTATGTTCATGAACAAGTCCATCCATGCACTCAAGAAGGTCTTGAACAGCCAAGCGTACCCATCCGTGTCTTCGTTCGAGCGAGCCCTTGAACTGCAATGGTGATTGTGGTTATTTATTCCTATGAGCGGGCGCATGGCATCTTGTACATATTGGTGAGATGCGTCGCGTCGAATGAAATGCAATCTCGGAAATGTTTGTAGGCTCTCCTTGCGGCACCATCCACCCAATACATGTTCACGACACGGTCCTCATCGTCCAACCTTATCCTGTAGAAGAAATTTGGATCTTCCTTGGCTTTCTCATCGAAGTAGGCCATTGTGCCCTCTATGTCGATAACTTGCTCTCTTTATGGTATTTGGCACGCAGGTTTGTGACGTCGGTGGTATATGCGTCATGCTACTCGAGTCCTTTTTCTTTGTGGATGGCGATAGTATATGGACCATTCTTGATGGACCGGCGTTACAATCATGTAGCAGCTTTATGAATTGCCTTCGTGAGGGGTGAACCCTCTATGGTGGTCGAGAAATTTTACCAAGTCGAACTTCTTTATGAGTTTGTGGTTGTGCTCGTCAAAATATTCAGTGACCACCTTGTGTACCATCTCGTTTAGCTTACACGGACAGGGCATTCAGTCTTGAGAATGATACCTCTCTTTCGTTAGGAGACGGCAGGCGCAACACCTTTCCTTCTTGTTCCTCCGTGCCTTGTGGCACCTCATCTCACCTCTGCTTGTACTCGTTAGTTTTCTTAATTTTCCTATGGTATTCGGTGTTGACCGCAAATCCATGGAACTTTGCATATGTCTGGTAGAATTCCTTTGCTTCTTGAACAATTCAAATCTACGCCCAGCGTATGGTGGTGAGGTACCATGATCTCTGATTGCCCAACATCTTCATCCCCTTGTGCGTCGTAAATGGGTTTCATCATTCACTTGATGTCGTGACAGTTCCATCTACTTGAGTGTTGCGGTGCTTGTGTTCAAAGGGGTGCTTATCGGCATTCTTTGGAATGATTGCCATTTCGACTCACGACTCGAAATTGTTTGCGACATGATTCTCTGCTGGCTGGTGGGCAGCGTCTTCCGTGCTTCGAGCTCCAGCGATTAGATGTCCCAGCCGCTGTTCATTGTAGTTGTAGGCCTGTAATAGAAAAAACAGGTGCGAGTAAGATTTTTGTTTGAATAACATGTTTATCATAGCGGATCACATCAATTCAGTGATTTGGCATGACATCATTTCAAGCGACAAGCCCGTGAGTACGTGCGTGGACATGTATGGCAAGCTGGTTGCCCGATCATAGCAACTACGGTTCAACAAACATAGCAACTATTGTTTGCCAATGCGACAACAAGCTCCTTTATTTTAAATCGAAAACTTGGGTTCTATATGCATGGCGGTACTGATCCTGCATACATAGCAAACTCTTGCTACCAACAAATGGCAACCAACGTGTTCTAGCAACAAAACTACTGCATTATAAGATTGATCTCACTAGGTGTAACACCCAGGATCATGCTACACTAAACCACCATGATGATGCTAAGCTCTGTGAATTTCAATGATAATCATGTTGGGATAATATCTCATTTCAAATTCCTCTCGAGAACAATTCAAAGTCACAATGCAAAATGAGTTTGCTCGAAACTTGCTAGAAAAATGTCCGTCATTTGACAAATATTCCATAACATTTATTTGTTAAGAACACAACATCCCTCTTGTGCAAAGATGAGCTTTGGCAATTATAACCACATCATTTAAGCTTTTTTTAATGCTATCCCCTTTATGAAAAATTCAAATGAACTCCAAAATTGCACAAGCGTTTGTGTACTGCAGAATATTTCATAGTGTTTTTTGTAAGCTCACTTTTATGCAAGGTCATTTGGTGGCTTGAATTATTGCAAAATTGTTGCTGTAAAATAAAACAAAAAGCAGAAAATACAAAGGCCTTTATAAGAAAAATAAAGAACCCCCCCTCTCCTAGGCCTCGGCCCATTAGCCTTAGACCAACCGAGCCGGCCCGACCCATTGTCCCTCTCCTTCCTCCTCTGTTCCACGGAGGGAGGTGGGCCTTAGGAGCAGCCCGTGTTGCGATACATATGCGCCTTGACCATCCACCGCGCCCCGTTGACCTACAAAGCGCCCCGCACCTGGTGAACCCTAGATCACCAATCCTCCCCTCTCGCTCGTCCCCTCCGATCCTTCACGGCCTTGCCCGTCTCGAAGCGCCGTCGCCGTTAGTGACCACCGGCCACCTCGAGCTGCGTTTGGAAGTCCAGTGACTTGGCCAGGGCTCGTCCTCGTCTTCTCATACAGAGATCGACACAGGGGGCTGCCGCATCGTCGCCATCGCCCTCTTCCCTTCTCGGTGGTCACTGGCGATCACCGAACCACGTGCCTCCCTCTGCGCTCCCGAACCCGAGAGGCCTCCGTGTCCTGCCCGTGAGCTCCGCCTCCCTCTCCCTCTCTCCGTGCTCTATCCGCGCCGTAGCTAGCTATCGCCGCCTCCGTGCCACCACTCGCCGCCCGGCGAGATCATGGCCGTCCTTGTGGTCGGCGTCGCGCATACAGAGGCCACCGTTGTACTCCTGGAGCCCCGGGGCCCAATGAGCCTAAGCACGGGCCTCCCGTGCCCCCTAACAGCTAGTCAGGCCCCCCTCATCTCCGGCCCGCCGCCATGCCTCACCACCAGATGGCACTCAAGCCCTCCCTTGAGCCACCATGAATCGACTCATGTTGCTCCGCTCGTCAAAACGCCCCCGGCAGCGTGAAGCAGTGGCAGGTGGGGCGAAATCCGCAGTCGAGGCCTCGCCAGCGTTTTAGCGTCGCCCGGCGTCAACCGCGACCACCGCCGGCGTGGCCGACACAGGACCACCCGAGTCATTGCCGGTGGCCCGTGACCCGATTATTTGCTTTGACTAGTCAGCGGCTGTTTGGGCAACCCGATCCTGACAGTGGCCCCCATGATTAATTAAACTAATTTAATTTTAAACTAATATGCTAATTATCTTAGTGGGCGACGGATGGGGCCCATCGCTAATTGACCTAATTAGTTGAATTTAACTCTCGGTTAACCCACTCTTTATGGCGAGGTGGGACCCACGGGTCGATTTGACCTAGTCGGACCCGGTCATTGACTGCGGCGTCATCCATGCGTCATCTTGACATCATTTTCCTTTTCTATTGATTTTAAATAATTCCGAGATCGTTTAAAACTTAGAAAATTCATATAAAATAATCGTAACTTCGGATGAAAATGTTTTCTATATGAAAGTTGCTCGAGAAAAATCAATGAATCCGAATCGTGGTTCGTTCATCTGTCACATGCTCCTAGCATGCTGAGCATGGAATTTTCCCCCTCGGTCATCTGTTTGACACAGTTAGGGCAGGGAATACATTCGGTTGAATTCTATTCACCTATATCGTGTAGCCATATGATAGGTCACATCCGACCTGACTATTTGCCATGTTATACTCTGCGATGCTATGCACCTTTATATTCTTGTTTCTTCCCCTCTTCCCTCGGTGAACCCGGGGCCGATCTTTGATGTCCTGTGATCGACTACGTCACCGTGACCCCTCTCTCTTGCCCGAACAACCGGGCAAGCCCCCCTTGATCACGGATATCGCCTACTCTTATCTACTTGCTTGCATTAGAGTAGTATAGCATATTCTTGTTTTGGATACTCCTATCTTTCTTTGCATAGCTTTGTCCTTGTAACCCATTGTTACCTTACGCAATCCTATATGCTTAGTATAGGATGCTAGTACATTCATCTGTGGCCCTTCATACTTGTCCGTGCTGCGTGCTATACTATCGGGCCGTGATCACTCGGGAGTTGATCACGGGTATATATATATACCTTACACTATTACATTACGGTGGTCTTGTTGGAGATGAAATTTGAAAGGGCGGTGGTTCCATCCGGTGAGGTGGGCCTGGGTTCCGGCTGCCCCATTGATTACTGTGGCGGAGGCGGCAGGGCGGTCGAGACCGCCTAGGAGAGGTGGGCTGGCCTGTTGGGTTGCGGTTACTGCTAACACGCTTGAGGTCTTGGTATTTGATCGAGGTTGGCTCTGAGCTTATCGCACTAACCATCTCTGGCGGAGTAGTTATGGGTATCCGGCGTCGTGGTATCGGCCGAAATACTTGAGGCGTCGGCGGCGGGCGGCGGCGCGGATTGGGCTGGGCGCTGATGGGCTGGAGTGCCTTCCGGCCCGCGTCATAGCGTGCGGTGTGTGCTCGAGGCGATGGGCGGACCCTGCGCCCTTAGGTTTAGACAGGCGTGTTGGCCTCTCTGTTGTGCCTAGGTGGGGCTGCGGCGTGTTGATCTTCTGGCGGCGGGCATGACCGGAAAGTGTGTCCGGCCAAATGGGATCAAGCGTCTTTGGGTAAGATGGTGCACCCTGCGGAAGTTAATCTATTCGGATAGCCGTGATCTTGATAGCAGGGGCGACTTGGAGTTGTACCTTGAGCTTATGACAACTAGAACCGGATACTTGATAAAACACACCCTTCCAAGTGCGGATACAACCGGTGGTCGCTCTCGCTCGGGGATATGAGAAGGGGATTGCGGGTAGGATTATTGCTATATGATGTTACTTGGAGGACTTCGTTGTCCTCTTACATGCATTGCAAGACCGGTGTCGAGCGTAGTCTTCGTTAAGACTAACTATCCCCTCTTATTACGGCATTACTGCGATTCGGTCCTTGATATGGCCTTTACATATATCCATGCATATGTAGTGTAGCTCCTTGCTTGCAGTACTTTGGATGAGTACTCACGGTTGCCTTGTTCCCCTTTTCCTCCTACCTCTACTCGATTGCTGCAGCAGACGATGGAGCCGGGGCGAGATACCACGCCGATGGCGACTACTACTGGGCGCCTACTACTACGTGCAGCCGGCGGCGACCGGGGTAACCTAGGAGGATCGAGGCGGGAGGCTTGCTCCTCTTCGATCGTATCCAGTTTGTGCTAGCCATCTTATGGCACCTTGTTTAACTTATATGCGTACTCGGATATTGTTGCTTCGGCTGACTCGTCTATGATCGAGCACTTGTATTCGAGCCCTCGAGGCCCCGGCTTGTATTATGATGCTTGTATGACTTATTTTATTTGTAGAGTTGTGTTGTGATATCTTCCGTGAGTCACGATCTTGATCGTACACATTTGCGTGCATGATTAGTGTCACGATTAAATCGAAGCGTCTGAGATTGATATCGAGCCATTGCGTGTAGAATCCCCTTCCAACTCCTTGGCGAAGTCGAGTCTAGACATTGCAAAACTTTTACTAACATGGTTGTGTGTCTTATGGGCTGCGTCGCCATCGGGTGGTACTAGGATCTTTTACTCCTCGACCTTTACTGGGATTCTGAACTCTCTTCTATTAGGGTTAAATGAATTTGCTAAAACAACTAACTTTAGGTTCTGCAAGTACTTTCTCCCGGAGAGCCCTCACTTCAGGATGATAAATGCGCTAATCGGAAGATTCGAAGATACTCTCGATGATCTCTCGAGACTTTGTGCCCATCACTTTTGCTATTCACGGCCACCGATAAATCCGTATGGATAACTACTTACACTTGCCATTCATATGGTCATCCCCATTGATCTTGTTATTACAAGATACCCGAAGTTTTCTCTATTGTTAGGGAATACTTTGTGCCTCTTGCCTAGCAGTTCTTTGCCACATGAATACCCCTTCAAATAGATCCTCGCACTTGTCAGTATCCGCTCATCCCGATTGTTCATGTGTTTCACAAAGTCTTCAAAATACTATTCGATCTTCGAGAATCCTCTGGAGCCTTTGGCTCTTGAAATTCTTAACTTGCTTGCATTATGGTTAATCCCATAAGTCTCGTAGTCATATTGACATTCCTTGTCATCATCATTTTGAGTCTGTTGACTCAATATGTTTCTAAACACCATAATCATCATTGATCCTTATAAATTACCTTTACGGTGAGCTGCCATTCTTTTAAGCTGGAATTGGTTCTCGACCAATCCAATTGTAGATTGATTGTACCCTAAGGCTATTCAACTTATCCATCCCTAATCGAGCATTGCTTGACCCTTGATTTAGGAATCATAATTCATTTGCATTTGACAATTGAGTTAGTCGAGTTGTTTCTATAATTTGATCTCCTTGCATTCTTCTTCCTCTAGTTGAGTCTTGATGCTCACGTCGGATCCTTGTGGACCGCCATATCCTTTGTTGGATTATTATCTGTCGGTGTCCTTCATATTAATCACTTTGTGAGTTCCTTCTCGATACATAATGCCTTTGGTAAATTGTATCCTTCCCTTTCCAACCATGCTCCGTTTTCGAGCTTGGTGGTATTTACTAATGAATCTTATGGTATATGTTTCCATGATACCCTGCGGGTTGAACCTATGCCTTCCTTTATATGTGAACTCGGAAGTTTTCACGAGTCATACTCATCGGTATTTCACGGATAAAACTTTCAACACTAGTGCCTTTATCAAAGCGAGAAGTGAATGGAAGGTTATACATTGAAGAAGTGGGAGTCGACCTTGAACTTTGTGTTCATGCCCATGGACACGATGTAGATCTTATCATTAAAGCTTCTCTTAGATTAATTATTCCTTTGGTATAAGTTCATCTTATATCGAGGATCGGCCTTTTGCAATCGTGGTTCCGACCATGTTCTCTTTTAAATACCATTTCTCGTGCAAGTTTAAGCACTTGTCTTACGTAGAGCAATACCCCTCCAACCTCTACTTTGATATGTCATGAGTATTACCCCTGGTATCTCGAGATTATCATGGAACTGCATAACTTCTTATGAGTTCTTCATCAAGTGCTACCTTCCCTGTTTCCAATTTTCACGGGCTCTGAGTTATTAAACACTCAAGGACAGCGATAAATGAACCGAGTCCATTTCTGGTTCAACAACTCTTGATAGCTTCTATAAGTGCGAGTTTGTACCCGATCCGCCTTTCCTAGCCTGTTTGGCTATATCATTGTCGTGATGATTTTAAGCGTGCTACCGGTCCTTCTTCTCGGAGCACAATTTTGACGATGAATTAACCTTCGTCGATCCTCATCGTCATATCATTTAGCCTTGAACAACAAGCTTGGTTTCGAGTTTGTGTCGTACCCTTGGTTCCAATAACCTTTCACTTCATCATTACTTTGACTTGATGTAAATGCCGATCGATTACATCATCATGAACTCTCGACAAAGTTGTCGTGATCATCGACATTCGAGCTCATCCGGGATATCAATTGAATTTATGATGAGAAATACCATCCTTGCCCTCGATGAATTGTATTATCGCCGACCACTTTAATGCCTTCCACCAACACGAGCTTGTTCATGTTTGGTGTTATACCTTGAGTTCCTTGCTATCCAGCAATTGTTATTCCTTACCTTGGAGTATTACCATCCTTTATGTCAAGAATGTTACGAGTTTGTTCCACCTCTTGAGAATTCTTGACATAGAAATCTCTCACCATCACCATTCCTTCTTGGTCCCGTGTTAATTCCAACAAGTGGGCGGTGTTGTTTGGATTCTTTTCTTCTAACAACCCTATTTTTTGAAGATAATGGGCGAAAGTTCATTCTTAGGCTATTGATTATCGAGTCACCATCCGACATTGGTCGTGCAACCCAACCCATATTTGTGGCACCTTTCAACCAATGTTTACTTGTGTATGTTTTCCTCGAGCATACTTCCTTATATCATTTGATCGA